>JAGIQG010000017.1:1141478-1205639 GCA_024679065.1 Sphyrna mokarran | reverse complement strand
CCCTCCCCTCTATTCCCCTCCCCCTCCCCTCTATTCCCATCCCCTCCCCTTCTATTCCCCCCCCCTCCCCTCTATCCCCCCCACCGCCCCTCTATCCCCCACCCTCCCCTCTGGGTCGGACAGCTCCCTGAGGTGAGGAGCTTTAATAATCCCTGCTGAAGTGAAAGAATCCTGGCAATGGGGGAGAGGAGAGGCTAGAAGGTCTGCAGAATTCAATCCAGGCCGCGAATTGCTATTTAAATTAGATTAAAAAATGCCAATTATCACAACTCCGCAATGACTTCCAGCATGGAACTGACAGCTCCAGAAATCCAGCGCTGGGAGCTATGTGGAGACCCCACAAAACAGCCTGTTAGAGTTTCCCAGCCCACTGCAATGAAGAAGCATCACAGCAGGATGGGAGAATGACCCCCAAAGTATTTATTTCGTTCCTCTGCCATTTCCTTATTCCCCAATTCTCCAGCATGTGATACATCCACATTTGTCTTTGCTAATCTTTTCCTTTCTATAAAAACCTATAGGAGCTTTTGCCATCCATGTTTATATTTCTTTCTAATTAACAGCCGCACTTGGAGTATTGTGTGCAGTTCTGGTCTCCACATTATAAGAAAGATGTGGAGGCATTGGAGAGGGTACAGAGGAGGTTTACCAGGATGTTGCCTGGTATGGAGGGCAGGTCCTATGAAGAGAGGCTGAGGGATTTGAGGTTATTTTCATTGGAGAGAAGAAGGCTAAGAAGTGACTTAATTGAGACATATAAGATGATCAGAGGGTTAGATAGGGTGGATAGTGAGAGCCTTTTTCCTCGAATGGAGATGGATAACACGAGGGGACATAGCTTTAAATTAAGTGGTGGTAGTTATAGGGCGGATGTTAGAGGTGGGTTCTTTACTCAGAGAGTAATAAGGGCATGGAATGCCCTGCCTGCAGCAGTAGTAGACACGCCAACATTGGGGGCATTTAAATGGTCATTGGATAAACGTATGGATAATATTGGAATACTGTAGATTAGATGGGCTTTAGATTGGTTTCACAGATCGATGCAACATTGAGGAGTGAAGTGCCTTTACTGCTCTGTAATGTTCTGTGTTCTATATTAACATTTAGAGTTAATCTCCCTCTAATAGTTTCTTGGTTGCACTTTGCTGAATTTTAATATAATTCCAATCCACAAATTTACTCCTTTTTGGCAGTGTCATAAGCCTCCCCATTATTATACAATCTTTCATTTTTGTTAACCATGATTGATTCACTTTTCCTATTGAGTTTTGAAGTAATGTATATTTGTTGTAAACCCATATATAAGTTACATTAAATATTGCCTGTTTACTGTTATACCTTTTAATTGTTTTCCAAATCCACCACAATCAAGTTACTCCTCTTAGCTTCATCGTTTCCTTTTAGACTGAAGGCCCTGGTTTCAGATTGAATTCGATCACTTTCAAAGTGAATATTAAATTCCTTCATCTTAGAATCATAGAATCCCTACAGTGTAAAAGGAAGACATTCGGCCCACCTTTTGACAACAATCCCATTCTAGTCCTATCCCCATAACCTCATGTATTTACCCTGCTCGACCTCCTAACACTAAGGGGCAATTTAGCATGTCCAATCCACCTAACCTGCACATCTTTGAAGTGTGGGAGGAAACCGGAGGAAATCCACACAGTCACCCAAGATCAGGATTGAACCCGGGTCCCTAGCGCTGTAAGGTAGCCGCGCCACTGTGCCATCCTATGGTACTTTTCCAAAACGGTTCTTTTACAAAAGATTATTCATTACTCCTGACTCATTGCTTAATACTAGATCTAAAATAGCCTTTTCCCTAGTTCGTTCTTCAACATATAACTCTAAAAAACCAGTTTAAACAATTGACATTTACATTTGTGGGCATTAAAAATTTAAGCTTAATTTGTATTTCTGTATTTCAATTCAAAGTTAAATTTTTAATTAGTTTCAGGTTACCTGCTGAATGGTTATTGTGAGGAAAATGAGATTTCTCAATATCTTTTCCAATATCATTGTCAGATCCTGTAAAAAAGGGATTGTTGAGAGTGTGCATGTGACTGAAGACAAATTGCAAGAGTCACAATGAGAATATGGAATATGGAAGACTAACAACTCTCACTAACTTTTACAGATGCCCCATAGAAAGCATTCTTTCTGGTTGTATCACAGCTTGGTCTGGGCTCCTGCTCTGCTCAAGACCGCAAGGAACTACAAAAGGTCATGAATGTAGCCCAATCCATCGCGCAAACCAGCCTCCCATCCATTCACTCTGTCTACACTTCTCACTCTCTTGGCAAAGCAACCAGCATAATTAAGGATTCCACCCATCCCAGACATTCTCTCTTCCACCTTCTTCCATGGGAAAAAGAAAAAAAAGTCTGAGGTCACATAACAATTGATTCAATACAAGCGTCTTCCCTGCTGCTGTCAGATTTTTAAATAGACTTACCTTGCATTAAATTGACCTTTCTCCCGACCTTAGCTATGACTGTAATATTACATTCTGCATTCTATATGAATGGTATGCATTATCTGTATAGTGCACAAGAAACAATACTTTTCACGGTATACAAATACATGTGACAATAATCAAATCAAAATCAAATATGGAGTAGGTACAAAAGTAAGTGGTTGAAGTGGAAATGAACAGAGTTACAGTGGAGTACAGGGGCCACATGAATAAGAATTTTCATTAGGCAGCTACGAGAAGTAATTTAAGAGTTAACTTGTATTACAAAACAAATAGAATTGGGAGATTGTAATGGATAATACAGAGCTGTTAGTTTACTTTTTGTAGCCATAAAGTAACATGAAAGATTGGAAAATTCTAGGATGAGGAACTTCTAACAGACCGGAGACAATTAAGTAGAAGATCAAAGAAAAGAAACATCTCCACAGAGAAATTGAAGACTGTTAGAGTAAGGGTATGAAATCTTGTTAAAACAGTGTGTGCAGGAGATAGACCTGTGAAAAACAGCTGATGGCATCCTCAGAGAAATGTGCTTTTATCTGCAAGATTTTTGAGAAAGCTGTGTCTTCACAGTATGGAATAAAAGAACAGGAAAAGATTCCCTATAGCTGGAGTGCATTGTATGATAATAATGGATTTTATTATAGATTAAAATCAATGAGGACAATTATCATAATGGGATTTAAATCTGAGTTTGTATAAACTAAAATATTTTAGGAAATATTTATATGAGTACTGTTAACTGTGTAAAGACAATCCTGTGCCTTTAAGTGATTTTTATTTTAATAAATTATTAAATTGAATATTTAAAACCTTCAAAGTGGTTTGAAATTTACTTATCCTGATTTCAGATAGTTCCTCATAATATACAAATTGCAAATTGTTGTGGCAGCTTGCTCAAGGTTCCTTTTGGGAATTGGGCAGCCTGGCTGTTCCCTAATATCACTGAATCACGGAACAATTATAGCACACAAGAAGGCCACTTAAAACCATCATATATTCTTTGTAAGAGCAGCTTGCTTGTCCCAGTCCCCCTTCTTTCTCCATAGCCATGTTAGTTTTTTTTTCTATTGCGATAATTATCCAATTTTCTTTTGAAAGTCACAATAGTTCTACCTCCACCATGCTCTCGGTGCATTCTTACCATTTGTTCTGTAAAAAAACATTTTCCTTCTCTCTCAACATTTGTGCCAACATAATAGTTCCTCTCTATTTACTCTTTGTAAACTACTCATGATTTTGAACATCTTTACCAAATATTTTCTCCATCTTCTCTGAAAGAACAGTCCCAGTTTCTCCCATCGAAGCACATAATTGAAGACTTTAATCCTGCAGCCAATCTCATGAATATTCTCTGCACTCTTCTAATGTTTGCACATCCTTCCTAAAATGTGTGGCATCAAGAATTGGATGCAATACTCCAGTTATTGCTGAACCAGTGATAAGGTCAGAAATGTAGCTACACATGAAATCCAGGCTTGAAATGACAAGTGGCAAATAACATTTGTGTCACACAAATGCCAAGCAATGACCATCTCCAACACCAGAGAATCTAACTGTCACCTCTTGATAGTCAGTACATTATCATCTCTGAATCCCCCACTGTTAACATCCTGAAGGTTACCATTGAACAGAAACTAAACAGGACTTGCCACTTTAACACAGTAGTTACAAGAGCAGGTCATAGGCTAGGAATACTTTGGCAACTAATTCACCTCCTGATTCCCCAGAACCTACCCACCATTTACAAGATACAATTCAGCATTGTAATGGAATACTCTTCATTTGTCTGGATGGGTGCAGCTCCAATAACACTCAAGAAGCTCGACACCATCCAGACCAAAGTAGCCCACTTGATTGGCACCATGTGTACAAACATCCAGTCCCTCCACCACTAACGCTCAGTAGCAGCAGTGTGTACTATCTACAAGATGCACTGCAGCAATTCACCAAATATCCTTAGAGAACAACTTTCAAACCCACAACCACTTCCATCTAGAAGGACAAGGGCAGCAGACACCTGGGAATACTGTCACCCACAAATTCCCCTTCAAATCACACACCATTTTGACTTGGAAATATCACAGTCGCTGGGTCAAAATCCTGGAATTCCTTCTGTACCAGCACTGTGGGTGTATCTACATCTCTCCAGTCATTCAAGAATGCAGCTCAGCACAACCCTCCCAAAGGGCAGTTAGGGGTGAGCAATAAATGGCTCTTACGTGCTGGAAAATGATACTTATGAAATGGCCAATATTCCAACTCCCTTTCTAATTACTGCACATACACACGCTTTTTGATTCATGTCCTAGGACAGCCAGATCCCTCTGTACTGCATCATTCCTTAATGTGCTTCAATTCCAATGATAATCTGTTTTTCTATTTTGCAGAATGATATCTCCATCCCTGTTAAATCAGTTAGCAATCAATTAATGGTGTGAGTGCAGTCCCGCTCCGAGCCGCAGGGAGCGGTGTGAGTGCAGTCCCGCTCCGAGCCGCAGGGAGCGGTGTGAGTGCAGTCCCGCTCCGGGCCGCAGGGAGCGGTGTGAGTGCAGTCCCGCTCCGGGCCGCAGGGAGCGGTGTGAGTGCAGTCCCGCTCCGGGCCGCAGGGAGCGGTGTGAGTGCAGTCCCGCTCCGGGCCGCAGGGAGCGGTGTGAGTGCAGTCCCGCTCCGGGCCGCAGGGAGCGGTGTGAGTGCAGTCCCGCTCCGGGCCGCAGGGAGCGGTGTGAGTGCAGTCCCGCTCCGGGCCGCAGGGAGCGGTGTGAGTGCAGTCCCGCTCCGGGCCGCAGGGAGCGGTGTGAGTGCAGTCCCGCTCCGGGCGCAGGGAGCGGTGTGAGTGCAGTCCTCCGGGCCCAGGGAGCGGTGTGAATGCAGTTCCCCCTCGGGCCGCAGGGAGCGGTGTGAGTGCAGTCCGCTCCGGGCCGCAGGGAGCGGTGTGTGAGTGCAGTCCCGCTCCGGGCCGCAGGGAGCGGTGTGAGTGCAGTCCCGCTCCGGGCCGCAGGGAGCGGTGTGAGTGCAGTCCCGCTCCGGGCCGCAGGGAGCGGTGTGAGTGCAGTCCCGCTCCGGGCCGCAGGGAGCGGTGTGAGTGCAGTCCCGCTCCGAGCCGCAGGGAGCGGTGTGAATGCAGTTCCCCCTCCGGGCCGCAGGGAGCGGTGTGAGTGCAGTTCCCCCTCCGGGCTGCAGGGAGCGGTGTGAATGCAGTTCCCCCTCCGGGCTGCAGGGAGCGGTGTGAGTGCAGTCCCGCTCCGGGCCGCAGGGAGCGGTGTGAGTGCAGTCCCGCTCCGGGCCGCAGGGAGCGGTGTGAGTGCAGTCCCGCTCCGAGCCGCAGGGAGCGGTGTGAGTGCAGTCCCGCTCCGGGCCGCAGGGAGCGGTGTGAGTGCAGTCCCGCTCCGGGCCGCAGGGAGCGGTGTGAGTGCAGTCCCGCTCGGGCCGCAGGGAGCGGTGTGAGTGCAGTCCCGCTCCGGGCCGCAGGGAGCGGTGTGAGTGCAGTCCGCTCCGGGCCGCAGGGAGCGGTGTGAGTGCAGTCCCGCTCCGGGCCGCAGGGAGCGGTGTGAGTGCAGTCCCGCTCCGGGCCGCAGGGAGCGGTGTGAGTGCAGTCCCGCTCCGGGCCGCAGGGAGCGGTGTGAGTGCAGTCCCCCTCCGGGCCGCAGGGAGCGGTGTGAGTGCAGTCCCGCTCCGGGCCGCAGGGAGCGGTGTGAGTGCAGTCCCGCTCCGGGCCGCAGGGAGCGGTGTGAGTGCAGTCCCGCTCCGAGCCGCAGGGAGCGGTGTGAGTGCAGTCCCGCTCCGAGCCGCAGGGAGCGGTGTGTCTCTGCCTGCAGCCTGGGCCTGAGTAGAAGCCGGGGTCTGGCCGGGTCAGGATGGTGCGGAGCGGGCGGTTGCGATCCGGAGTGAAGCCGAAGCTGAAGCGATGGAGGAAGGGGCAGAGCAGCGAATCCAACCCGGAGACCCACCGCTTCCGGGAGGCCGCGCGGAGCCGCTTCTTCAGCAAAGCTGCCGGTGAGAGTCCGGGTCCCGGAGCCTGCAGCTCGGCTCCAGGTGGCAGGAAAAGCCGAGGCTCTGAGCGCACGTGCGCTGCCTTGATGCTGCGGCCCAGTGAGGCTTCAGCACAGGCCGAGGGGGAGAAGCCGGTGTCAGTGACCAGACCGACCGCCGGCGGACAGAGTGACCGCTGATGTGTCCTGTGGGTGCTGAGTGCTGGTGGATTGAGTTAACTGGAACCGGTGTCATTGATTTTTCTGGGCTGTGGAGAGACTGATGAGAGATGGGCTTTGAATACTGACCTCTCGCTTTTAGATGGTCATTTTTTTCCTCAGTAACTTTGTCATTAACCTCTGAACTCTATGTTTCCCCTAGGAAAGAGTGATCTGACAGTAGATGTACTGAAACTGCACAATGAACTCCAGTCCAACAGTTTATCATTTGGTCCAAGAGAAACTTCATCAGAAGGTCCATTTGAGCGTGAGGAAGATGGTCTCACAGAGAAAACCTCCGCCACCTTCCTGAGTGGCCTGTCTGACTGCAGCAATCTGACATTTAGCCGAGTTCAACGTTTCTGGGAATCCAACTCAGCAACACACAAAGAGGTGAGCGAAGAGTAGAATTTCTCCAGGCCAGGAATTCTGGTCATTCTGTGTCTGCAGATCTTCATCTATGAAGCTGGGCAACAAATGTCAAGATATTCATTTCTGGGCATTTACAACAGAGCCTGACAGCTCTTGGTCAGGGAGATGACCCCAAGCAAGGACACAGCCTATACACGCACACTGCGCGTGCACTGCAGTGTATTTCACTGTGTTAACCAGGCATTTTGCAGATCTAATTGGCTCATTGTGTGCTTGTTTCCCAGATCTGTGCAGTGTTGGCTGCTGTTACTGAGGTGATTCGCTCTCAAGGTGGGAACGAGACAGAGACAGAATATTTTGCAGCTTTGGTAAGTTTTTACCATTTGGCAGTGCACTGGCACAGTTATAGAACATAGAACATTACAGCACAGGACAGGCCCTTCAGACCTCGATGTTGCACCAACCAATGGAATCAATCTAATGACCCTCTAACCTAAACTATTCCAAATTATCCATATGCTTATTCACTGGCCATTTGGCTAGCTGTTAGAAAACAGAGGGTGGTGGTTGATGGGATATATTCAACCTGGAGTTTAGTTACAAGTGGTGTACCTCAGGGATCTGTTCTGGGGCCCCTGCTGTTTCTCATTTTTATAAATGACCTGGATGAGGGTGTAGAAGGATGGGTTAGTAAATTTGCTGATGACACAAAGTTGGAGGAGTTGTAGATAGTGAGGATGGATGTTACAGTTTGCAGAGGGACATAGATAAGCTGCAGAGCTGGGCCAAGAGGTGGCAAATGGAGTTTAATGCGGAAAACTGTGATGTGATTTACTTTGGTAAGAGTAATATGTGTGCAGAATATAGGGCTAATGGTAGGACTCTTAATAGTGTAGATGAGCAGAAAGATCTCGGTGTACAGGTGCATAGATCTCTGAAAGTCGGTACTCAAGTTGATAAGGTTGTTAAGAAGGCGTATAGTGTGTTAGTATTTATTGGTAGAGAGATTGAATTTCGGAGCTGTGAGATCATGTTGCAACTGTACAAAACTCTGGTGTGGCCACACTTGGAGTATTGTGTACAGTTCTGGTCCCCGCATTATAAGAAAGATGTGGAGGCATTGGAGAGGGTGCGGAGGAGGTTTACCAGGATGTTGCCTGGTATGGTGGGAAGGTCTTATGAGGACTTGAGATTATTTTAGTTAGAAGAAGGTTAAGAGATGACCAAATTGAGGCGTACAAGATGATCAGAGAGTTAGATAGGGTGAACAGTGAGAGCCTTTTTTTCTTGGATGGTGATGGCTAACACGAGAGGACATAGCTTTAAATTAAGGGGTGGTAGTTATAGTACGGATGCTAGAGGTAGGTTCTTTACTCAAAGGGTACTAAGGGTGTGAAATGCCCTGCCTGCAGCAGTTGTGGACTCGCCAACTTTAAGGGCATTCAAATGGTCAGTGGATAGGCATATGGATAACATTGGAATAGTTTAGGTTAGAGGGTCATTAGATTGGTTCCACTGGTCGGCGCAACATCGAGGGCCGAAGGGCCTGTACTATGCTGTTCTATGAATGCTCTTAAAGTTGACGAGTCCACAACTGCTGCAGGCAGGGCATTCCACATCCTTACTACCCTCTGAGTAAAGAACCTACCTCTGACATCTATCTTATAATTAACACCCCTCAATTTAAAGCTATATCCCCTCGTGTTAGCCATCACCATCCAAGGAAAAAAGCTCTCGCTGTCCATCCTATCAGATTATGGCTTGGTGGTTAGCACTGCTGCCTCACAGCACCAAGGATCTGTGTTCGATTCCGGCCTCAGGTAACTATGTGGAGTTTGCACATTCTCCCCGTGTCTGCGTTGGTTTCCTCCGGGTGTTCCTGTTACCTTGCACATTCCAGAGATGTGTGGGTTAGGTTGATTGACCATGCTAAATTGCCCTTTAATATCAGCAGACCAGGAGGGTAAATATATGAGGTTATGGGAAAGGACAGTACAGCACAGGAACGGGTCTTTGGCTCACCAAACTTGCACCGATCACATTGTCTTATCTAGACCAACCACCTGTATCCCTCTATTCCCCACCTGTTTGTGTACCTATCAAGATAAGTCTTAAATATCACTAATGTATTTGCCTCAGCCATGTCACTTGGCCGCGCGTTCAACCACCTTCTAGAACATAGACCATAGAACATTACAGTGCAGAACAGGCCCTTCGGCCTTCGATGTTGCGCCGACCAATTAGGAAAAAGCCATGACCCTCCAAACTAAACCATTCCCTTTTCGTCCATAAACTTATCTACTAACCTCTTAAACGCCACCAAACTTGGCGCATCTACAACTGCCGCAGGCAGGGCATTCCATACCCTAACCACCCTCTGGGTAAAGAACCTACCTCTGATATCCGTCCTATAACTACCACCCCTTAATTTAAAGCTATGTCCCCTCGTGCTAGCTTTCTCCATCCTAGGAAAAAGGCAATCACTGTCCACCCTATCTAAACCTCTAATCATCTTATATGTTTCAATAAGGTCTCCTCTTAGCCGCCTCCTTTCTAACGAAAACAACCTCAAATCCCTCAGCCTCTCTTCATAAGACCTGCCCTCCATACCAGGCAACATCCTGGTAAACCTCCTCTGTACCCTCTCCAATGCCTCCACATCTTTCTTATAATGTGGGGACCAGAACTGCACACAGTACTCCAAGTGCGGCCGCACTAGAGTTTTGTACAGTTGCAACATGACGTTGCGGCTCCGAAATTCAATCCCCCTACCAATAAAAGCTAAGACTCCATATGCCTTCTTAACAACCTTATCGACTTGAATGCCTACTTTCAGGGATCTATGCACATATACACCAAGATCCCTCTGTTCATCAACACTATTAAGAGTCCTACCATTAGCCCTATACTCTACACATTTGTTATTCCTGCCAAAATGAATTACCTCACACTTTTCCACATTAAACTCCATTTGCCACCTCTCGGCCCAGCTCTGCAACTTGTCCAAGTCTCTCTGCAAACTATAACACCCCTCTTCACTATTTACCACTCCTCCGACTTTGGTGTCATCCGCAAATTTACTAATCCATCCTTCAATACCCTCATCCAGATCATTTATAAAAATTACAAACAGCAGGGGCCCCAAAACAGATCCCTGAGGTACACCACTTGTAACCGAACTCCACGATGAATAACTTCCATCAACCACCATCCTCTGTCTTCTATCTGCTAGCCAATTCCTAATCCAATTAGCTAAATCACCCTCAATCCCATACATCTGCATTTTCTGCAGAAGCCTTCCATGGGCCACCTTATTGTACGCCTTACTAAAGTCCATATATACCACATCAACTGCCTTACCCCCATCCACCTCTTTGGTCACTTTTTCAAAAAACTCAATAAGGTTAGTAAGGCACGACCTACCCTTCACAAAACCATGCTTACTATCCCCAGTCAATTCATTTCTTTCTAAATAACTATAAATCCTATCCCTAATAATTCTCTCCAATACTTTGCCCACAACAGAAGTAAGACTCACCGGGCTATAATTCCCCGGAAAGTCTCTATTCCCCTTCTTGAACAATGGGACCACATTCGCTATCGTCCAGTCTTCCGGCACTATAGCCGTAACCAACAACGACCTGAAGATCAGAGCCAGAGGCTCTGCAATCGCCTCTCTCGTCTCCCAGAGAATCCTAGGGTAAATCCTGTCCGGCCCAGGGGACTTATCTAACTTCAAACCCTCAAGAATATCTAGCGCATCCTCGTTATCTACTACAATACTTTCCAGTTTGCAACCCTGTATCCCAGTGTTCTCCACAACTACATTTACATCTCCCTGCGTGAATACCGAAGAGAAATATTTATTCAGTGCCTCTCCAATCTCTTCAGGCTCCACGCACAACTTCCACTGCTGTCTCTGACTGGCCCTAATCTTGCCCTAACCAATCTTCTATTCTTAACATATCTATTTATACAGAAATATACATAGAACATAGAACATTACAGCACAGAACAGGCCCTTCGGCCTTCGATGTTGCGCCGACCAATATAAAAAGCAATGCCCCTCCAAACTAAACCATTCCCTTCTCTTCCATATACCTTATCAACTAACCTCTTAAATGCCACCAAACTTGGCGCATCTACAACTGCTGCAGGCAGGGCATTCCACTCCCGAACCACCCTCTGGGTAAAGAACCTACCTCTGATATCCGTCCTATAACTATCACCCTTAATTTAAAGCTGTGTCCCCTCGTGCTAGCTTTCTCCATCCTAGGAAAAAGGCTATCACTGTCCACCCTATCTAAACCTCTAATCATCTTATATGTTTCGATCAGGTCCCCTCTTAGCCTTCTCCTTTCTAACGAAAACAACCTCAAATCCCTCAGCCTCTCCTCTTAAGACCTGCCCTCCATACCAGGCAACATCCTGGTAAACCTCCTCTGTACCCTCTCCAATGCCTCCACATCTTTCTTATAATGTGGGGACCAGAAATGCACACAATACTCCAAGTGCGGCCGCACTAGAGTTTTGTACAGTTGCAACATGACGTTGCGGCTCCGAAATTCAATCCCTCTACCAATAAAAGCCAAGACTCCATATGCCTTCCTAACAACCTTCTCGACCTGACTGCCTACTTTCAGGGATCTATGCACATACACACCAAGATCCCTCTGTTCATCTAGACTACTAAGAATCCTACCATTTGCCCTATACTCTACACATTTATTATTTCTGCCATAGTGCATTACCTCACACTTTTCCACATTAAACTCCATTTGCCACCTCTCGGCCCAGCTCTGCAACTTGTCCAAGTCCCTCTGCAAACTATAACACCCCTCTTCACTATCTACCACTCCACCGATTTTAGTGTCATCTGCAAATTTACTAATCCATCCTTCAATACCCTCATCCAGATCATTTATAAAAATTACAAACAGCAGGGGCTCCAAAACAGACCCCTGAGGTACGCCACTTGTCACCGAACTCCAAGATGAATATCTCCCATCAACCACCACCCTCTGTCTTCTATCTGCTAGCCAATTCCTAACCCAATTAGCAAAATCACCCTCTATCCCATACATCTGCATTTTCTGCAGAAGTCTTCCATGGGCCACCTTATCAAACGCCTTACTAAAGTACATATATACCACATCAACCGCCTTACCCCCATCCACCTCCTTAGTCACTTTTTCAAAAAACTCAATGAGGTTAGTAAGGCACGACCTACCCTTCACAAAACCTTTGTTTTATACAGAACCTAACATATAGAACATAGAACAATACAGCACAGAACAGGCCCTTCGGCCTTCGATGTTGTGCCGACCAAAATAAAAAGCAATGCCCCTCCAAACTAAACCATTCCCTTCTCTTCCATATACTTATCAATTAACCTCTTAAACGCCACCAAACTTGGCGCATCTACAACAGCTGCAGGCAGGGCATTCCACTCCCTAATCACTCTTTGAGTAAAGAAACGTTTCTGTATAAAAACCTTCACCCGCACATCTCTGTTGAACCTTTCCCATCTTACCGTAAGCACCCTTGTAATTGTCATTTCTAGTCTGGGGAAAAAGCTTCAACTGTTCGTCCTATCCACACCCCTCATAATTTTATAAACTTTTGTCAGTTGGCCCCTTAGCCTCTGTCTTTCCAGGGAGATCAATCCCAGTTTATTCAATCTCTCCTTGTAGCGGATACTCTCCATACCAGGCAACATCCTGGTAAATCTCTTCTGCATTCCCTCCAGAGTCACTATGTTCTTCTAGTAATGTGGTGACCAGAATTGGACACGTATTCCAAATGTGGCTAACCAACATTTTATGTAACAGTAACATAATTTGCCAACTCTTATGTTCCGTCTGATGAAGGCAAGCCAAGCCATGTATTTTCTTTCCTATCTTCTCTATCTGTGCTGCCGCTTCTAAGGCCTGTAGGCCTGTGACAGGCTTTTGACAGAAGTCCCACATGGGAGTCTTGCAAAGAAAGTAAATTCACATGGGATACAGTGTAATTTGAAAAAATGGATTCAAGTTTGCCTCAGTTGTAGGCTGATTTAGTGGAAGGTCATTTGAACTTGTACTCCAAGATCTCTCTGTCATTTGTTTTATAGCTCCTACCTCAATTGGAACTACCAAAATACATCACCTCGCATTGTCTGGATTAAATTCGATCTGCCATTTCTCTGCCCAATTTTTCAGCCAAACTATATCCTCTGACAATCTTCATCACTATCTGCAACCCCACCGATTTTAGTATCAATTTCCCATACCTAGGTGGGGTTTATTGTCGGTGCAGGCTTGATGGGCCAGTGGCCTTATTCTGTACTATGGCTTCTATGATCTATGGACAGTCTTTCTGTCCATTTCTCACCTTTTTTCTGGTTGACGTGGGGGTTAGGGTTGCTGCGTGGGCTGTTTTTTGGACTGTGGATTGTAAATGGGAACAAGGTCTTATATCCAGCAACCAACTGTCCATGCACCAGTCTTATCCAGGAGGAATTCCCTGCCACTCATGACAATACAATGAAGATATTGCTGGCTAGGCACTAATTTTACTGCACGTTCTGTGCATGCAATCTGCAAAGACAAAGGTTTATTTATTTAACGCAAAAGGCTAAAGTTTACTTGTTTGCTGTGTGAATGATGGTTGAGATTACAAACCCAGTGACAATCTGTTAGCCATTGTTTATTTGCCAGTCAGAAGTATAGTTAGCCATATTGGGATTTCTGAAGTTACATGTGGTAGCAGTTATCTTAGTCTCACAGGAACATGCTGGAAGAAAGATGGGATGTGAAAGCTTTAAAGTTATGGAAGGCACAGACCAGGTAAAGGTCCTCAAGAATAAACAGGTTGTACATAGAACACTACAGCAGAAACAGGCCCTTCGGCCCACAAGTTGTGCCGATCATATCTATACCTACCAGGCCATAGAACTATCTGTAACTCCCAATCCCATTAAATCCCATGTACTCATCCAGAAGTCTCTTAAAAGACCCCAGCGAGTTCGCCTCTACCACCACTGACGGCAACCGATTCCATTCACTCACCACCCTCTAAGTGAAAAACTTAACTCTAACATCTCCTCTGTATTTGTCCCCCAGCACCTTAAACCTGTATCCTCTTGTAGCGACCATTTCAGCCCTGGGAAATAGCCTCGGAGAATCCATCCTATCTATTCCTGTCAACATCTTATAAACCTCTATCAGGTCGCCTCTCAATCTTCGTCTCTCCAGGGAGAAGAGACAAAGAACAAAACAGCACGGGAAACAGGCCCTTCGGCCCAACGAGCTCGCACCGCCACCCTGATGTTCCCACCTCTACCCGTGATCCCTGTCAATGTTTACAGATCTATGGATTAAAAACTAAACTTGAGACAATTTAGGGAGAATTTGTTTTGCCAATTAGCCTAAGAGCACATCTTTGGGATGTGGGAGGAAACCGGAGCACCCGGAGAAAACCCACGCAAGCGCGGGGAGAATGCGCAAACTCCCACAGACACAGGCCCAAATCCATGTATCTGCACAGCACAGCGATAGTCACTGAGCTGTCGTGTTGCCCATCAAATGGTCCAGGTCAAGCGTACACTAACGACGTGAAGCACTAGGATACTCTCGAAAAAAATCCAAGAGTAGCCCTCTCACGACCCATCGCGTGTATGCCCCTTGTTAGACAACAAGGTGGACCAAAGCACCTGTAGGATAAAAACAAGTACATCAATATCATCATCTATTTACACACTTCCCAGGGACTCCCAAGGCTCATGATCCCTATTTTAAATCAGTTTTCTATACCCCTCCATTCCCATTCTGTTCATGTGCCCATCTAAGTATTTCTTAAATAACTCCAGAGTACCTGCCTCCACCACTTTACTTGGCAGCGCATTCCATATCCCCACCACCCTCTGTGTGAAAAAACTCCCTCTAGCATCCAAATTATACCTTACTCCCCTCACCCTAAGCCTGTGACCCCTTGTGCTATTTGAGTCCATCCTCGTAAAAGGCTTAACCCTGTTTACTCTATCTATACCCCTCATAATATTGTATACCTCTATCAGATCTCCTCTAAGTATATGTCTTTCTAAGGAACTAGCTCTCTCAACCTATCTTCATAAGGCATGCTCCCCAGTCCAGGCACCATCGTTGTAAATCTCCTCTGCACTCTCTCAATAGCTTCCACATCCTTCCTATATTGAGGCGACCAGAATTACACACAATACTGCAAGTGGGGTCTGACAAGGGTCTTATAAAGTTGCAGCTTTACCTCCCAACTCCTAAACTCAATTCCTCTATTAATGAAGGCCAGTACACCATATGCCTTCTTGACCACATCCTCCACTTGCGGGGCAGATTTAAGAGTCCTATGGACCCAGACCCCAAGATCCTTCTGCTCCTCAACGCTGCCAAGACTCCTACCCTTGATATTATACTGCTTCATCTCATTGGTCCTGCCAAAATGGACCACCACACATTTATCTGCGTTGAAGTCCATCTGCCACTTCTTTGCCCAGTCTTGCATCCTATCTATGTGTCACTGCAACTTCAGACATCCCTCCAGACCATCCATAACACCACCAACCTTCATATCGTCAGCGCACTTACTAACCCATCCCTCCACTTCCTCATCCAGGTCATTTATGAAAATGACAAACAGCAAGGGTCCTAGAACAGATCCCTGGGGCACTCCACTGGTGACCGACCTCCATGCAGAAAAAGACCCATCCACAACCACCCTCTGCCTTCTGCAGGCAAACCAGTTCTGGATCCACAAGGCCAAAGCTCCTTTGTAATTAATTATCGCTGGATAGGATAGGAGGCAGTGAATGTGACGGCTACGAGAGGCACTAGCCTGACTAATTCATGTCTGCATCTCTCTGTCAGATGACCACAATGGAAGCGGTGGAATCTGAGGAGTCCATTGCAGCTGTTGCCTACTTGCTGAATTTGGTAATGAAACGGTAAGTCCAAATATTGCCGAATTCTGGAGCATTAATGAATAAGGTGCCTTTAGTCTCACTAAGAGAAAAAGGAATTTTAAGGTAATTACAAAAAGGATTGAAAAAATTAAGGGGAGTTAAAGTTGACAAATCAAATGGATCTGATAGCCATGCTCTAAAACAGCTGAGCAGCAAAAATACTGAATGCAATCAAAGGACAAAGAAAATTCCAGCACAGGAACAGGCCCTTCAGCCCTCCAAGCCTGCACCAACCATGCTGCCTGACTGAACTAAAGCCCCCGATTCTTCCAGGGACCGTATCCTTCTATTCTCATTCAATTATTTGTATTTGCCCAGACACCTCTTAAAAGTCACTATTGACTTTTCCATTACCTCCCCTGGCAACAAGTTCAGTAATGTGGAGATGCCAGCGTTGGACTGGAGTAAACACAGTAAGAAGTCTCACAACACCAGGCTAAAGTCCAACAGGTTTATTTGGCAGCAAACACCACTAGCTTTCAGGCCCCTGACCCTTCAGGTGAGTGGGAAGTTCTGATCACAAACAGGGCATATAAAGATACACACTCAGTTTATAGAATACTGATTAGAATGCGAGTTTTTACAGCTAATCGAATCTTAAAGGTGCAGACAATGTGAGTGGAGATAACATTAAGCATGGGTTAAAGAGATGTCTATTGTCAGTAAGTGAGATTTTGCAAGCCAAGCAAACTCGTGGGGGTTACAAATAGTGTGACATGAACCCAAGATCCTGATTGAGGCCATCTTCATATGTGCGGAACTTGCCTATCAGTCTCTGCTCAGTGACTCTGCGCTGTCGTGTGTCATGAAGGCCACCTTGGAGAAGAAGCTGCAGGAAAGGGTGTCCTGAGGCATGGTACATTGGGGAGACCATGCAGACACTATGACAACGGATGAATGAACATTGCTCAACAATTACCAGGCAAGCTGTTCTCTTCATATTAATGAACATTTCAGCGGTCATGGGCATTCGACCTCTGATCTTCAGTAAGCATTCTTCAAGGCGGCCTTCACAACACACGACAGCGCAGAGTCGCTGAGCAGAGACTAATAGGCAAGTTCCACACACATGAGGACGGTCTTAACAGGGATCTTGGGTTCATGTCACACTATCTGTAACCCCCATGACTTGCCTGGGCTTGTCAAAATCTCACATATTGTCCTGGCTGGAGACAATACACATCTCTTTAACCTATGCTTAATGAAATCACATTGTCTGTGTCTTTAAGACTTGATTAGGTGTAAAGACTCGCATTCTAATCAGTATTCTGTAAACTGATGTGTCTTTACATCCCCCGTTTGTGATCAGAACTCTCCACTCACCTGACGAAGGCTTAGAAGCCCGAAAGCTAATGGCATTTGCTACCAAATAAACCTGTTGGACTTTAACCTGGTGTTGTGAGACTTCTTAACGAGTTCCAGGCACCCACCACTTTCCATGTAAAAAATCTGCCTTGTATATTCCCTTTGTATCTTGCCCCTTGCATCTTAAACCTATGCCCCCTAGTAGTTGACTCTTCCACCCTGGGAAGAAGCTTCTGACTATGCCTGTCATAATCTTGTAGACTTCTATCAGGACACACCCCTCAATCTCTGATGTAGTTTGTATGGATTTCAGCCAAGCCTTTGACAAGTCCCCATGTGGGAAATTTGTAAAGAATGTAAATACACATGGGATACAGGGTAATTTGATAAAATGGTTTCAAAATTGGCTCAGTTGTAGGTGACAGAGAGTGTTAACAGAAGGCTGCTTCAGTGACTGGAAGACAGCGTCCAGTGGTGTACCAGAGGGATCTGTGTTGGGCCCCCTATTATTCATCATTTATATAAATAACAGTGATGACTATGTGGGGGGCAGGATTAGTAAATTTGTTGATGACACAAAGATTAGATTGGTAGTTAACAATGAGACAGAGTGTCTTATGCTACAAGATGATATAGATGGAATGGTCAAATGGGCAGATAAGTGGCAGATGGAATTAAAACGTGAAAAAAGTGAGGTAATCAATGACGGGCAGGATGCCAGGAAGTTCTGTGGAACAGAGTCATTGGCGCGTTAGTCCACAGATCTGTGAAGATGGGGGTGGGGGACATGTTAGTAGGGAGGTCAATAAGGCATAGATCACAAAAGCAGGGAAGTCATGTAAGAGTTATAGAGAACTTTGGTGAGGCCACAGTGAGAGTATTGTGTGCAGTCCTATTACCACGTTACAGGAAGGATGTGATTGCACTAGAGAGAGTGCAGAAGAGATTCACCAGGATGCTGCCTGGAGTGGAAGATTTATGTTAAGAAGTGAGGTTGGATAGGCTTGGGTTGTTTTCATTGGAGCAGAGAAGACTGAGGGAGCAACCTGATTGAGATATTCAAAATTATGAATAGAATGGATGAGGAGCAGCTATTCCTCTTAGTTGAAGGGTCAGTCACAAGGGGACACAGGTTCAAAGTGAGGGGCAGGAGATTTAGGAGGATAAGAGGAAATATTTTTTACCCAGAGGCTGGTGATGGTCTGGAATGCGCTTTGTGGTATAGTGGTAGAGACGGGTTGCCTCACATCCTTTAAAAAGTACCAATTGCTGGCAAATGGGATTAGGTGGGAATTCAGGTGTTTCGAATGTGTCAGTGCTGACTTGATGGGTTGAAGGGCCTCATTTACACACTATGGTTCATTGGTTGCAACCAGTCACAGATTTCTAGAAGACAAATCGTGTTTAACTTGATCACGTTTTTGATAAGCTAACAGGGAGGATTGAAGTTTGAAGTTTATTTAGTGTCATGAGTAGGCTTACATTAACGCTGCATTGAAGTTACTGTGAAAATCCCCTGCTGGCCACACTCTAGTGCCTGTTCAGGTACGCTGAGGGAGAATTTAGCATGGCCAGTGCATACTAACCAACACATCTTTTAGACTGTGGGAAGCAATCAGGGCGCCCGGCGGAAACCCACACACAGACATAGAGAATATGCATACGCCACACAGATAGTGATGTAAGCTGGGAATAGAACCCAGAGGCCAGGTGTTGTGAGCCAGCAATGCTAACCGCTGTGCCACCGTGCCGGACGGTGTGAGGGCAATGCAATTGCTGTGTGTACAGAATTCCACTTTGATAAAGATGGTTGGCACTCCATGCAGTAGGAAGCACTGGCAGCATAGATATAAAGTTGCCTGAGTGAAAGGAAACGAGTACTTAAATAGCTGGTTTTTGGACTGGAAGAGTGTGTGTAGTCTGGTTCCCCAAAGTTTGATATTGGGACCCCACTGCTTTTAGAACATAGAACAGTACAGCGCAGTACAGGCCCCTCAGCCTCAGTGCTGTGCCCAGCTATGTCCGAACCCAAGATCAATCTATTCCCACTCTCTACCTTTCTGGTGTGCTCCATGAGCCTATTCAATAACCACTTGAAAGTTCCTGAAGTGTCCGACTCCACTATCACAGCAGGCAGTGCATTCCACACCCCAACCACTCTCTGAGTGAAGAATCTACCTCGGACATCCCTCCTATATCTCCCACCATGAACCTTATAGTTATGCCCCCTAGTAAAAGCTACATCCACTCTATCAATCCCTCTCATCATCTTATAAACTTTTATTAAGTTGTCTCTTATCCTCCTCTGCTCTAAAGAGAAAAGCCCCAGCTCCCTCAGCCTTTCCTCATGAGACCTACCCTCCAAACTAGGCAGCATCCTGGTAAATCTCCTCTGCACTCTCTCCAATGCTTCCACATCCTTCTTAAAGCGAGGTGACCAGAACTGAGCACAATATTCCAAATGTGGTCTCACCAAGGTCTGGTCGAGAACATAGAACTAGTTGCAGCATAACCCCAGGGCTCTTAAACTCAAACCCCCTGTTAATAAACGCTAACACACTATAAGCCTTCTTCACAGCTCTATCCACTTGAGTGGCAACCTTCAGAGATCTGTGTATATGAACCACAAGATCACTCTGTTCCTCCACATTCCTCAGAACCCGGCCGTTGACCGTGTGATCTGCATTCAAGTTTGTCCTATCAAAATGAATCACCTTGCACTTATCAGGGTGAAACTCCACCTACCACTTTTCAGTCCAGCTCTGCATCCTATCAATGTCTCTTCACAGCCTACAAGAGCCCTCCACCTCATCCACTACTCCACCAATCTTGGTGTCATCAGCAAATTTACTAACCCACCCTTCAGACCCCTCTTCTAAATCATTGATAAAAATTACAAATAGCAGAGGACCCAGCACTTTGTGGTACACCGCTGATAACTGTCCTCCACTCCGAACATTTTCCATCCACCACCACCCTCTGTCTTCTATGAGATAGCCAATTACTTATCCAATTGGCCAAATTTCCTTCTATCCGTCACCTCCTTACCTTCTTCATGAGCCTACCATGGGGAACCTTATCAAATGCCTTACTAAAATCCATGTATACGACATCAACTGCTCTACCTTCATTTACAAACTTAGTTACCTCCTCAAAGAATTCAATCAAATTTGTGAGGCAGGATTTATCCCTCACGAAACAGTGCTGACTATCCCGGATTAAACTGCATCTTTCCAAATGGTCATAAATCCTATCTCTCAGGATCTTTTCCATTAACTTACCGACCACTGAAGTAAGACTAACTGGCCTATAATTACCAGAGTCGTTCCTATTTCCTTTCTTGGAGAGGAACATCTGGAAGGATGTCTGAAGTTGCAGCGAGACATAGATAGGATGCAAGACTGGGCGGAGAAGTGGCAGATGGACTTCAACGCAGATAAATGTGTGGTGGTCCATTTTGGCAGGGCCAATGGGATGAAGCAGTATAATATCAAGGGTAGGAGTCTTGGCAGCGTTGAGAAGCAGAAGGATCTTGGGGTCCGGGTCCATAGGTCTCTTAAATCTGCCCCGCAAGTGGAGGATGTGGTCAAGAAGGCATATGGTGTACTGGCCTTCATTAATAGAGGAATTGAGTTTAGGAGTTGGGAGGTAATGCTGCAACTTTATAAGACCCTTGTCAGACTCCACTTGGAATACTGTGTGCAGTTCTGGTCACCTCACTATAGGAAGGATGTGGAAGTTATTGAGAGGGTGCAGAGGAGATTTACAAGGATGTTGCTGGATTGGGGAGCATGCCTTATGAAGATAGGTTGAGAGAGCTAGGTCTCTTCTCCCTGGAGAGACGAAGGTTGAGAGGTGACCTGATAGAGGTTTTTAAGATGTTGAGAGGAATAGGTAATCACTTCCCTTGTCTCCGAAAGTATCCTAGGAAATATTCCATCTGGCCCAGGGGACATATCGGCCCTCAGGTTTTTCATTGGAAGGTGTGATAAGAGATAGGATCTACAAATATTTAGATAGACAGGGACTAGATTAGAGGTATAGATAGGGTGGATAGTGATAGCCTTTTTCCTAGGATGGAAAAAGCTAGCACGAGGGGACACAGCTTTAAATTAAGGGGTATGAGTTATAGGAGTCAACATGGCTTTGTGCATGGTAGGTCATGTCTGACCAATCTATTAAAGTTTTTCAAAGTTACCAGGAAAGTAGATGAAGGGAAGGTGGTAGATGTTGTCTACCTGGATTTTAGCAAGGTCTTTGGCAAGATCCCTCATGGAAGGTTAGTTTGGAAGGTTCCGTCACTAGATTTACATGGGGAGATGGTAAATTGGATTAGACACTGGCTCAATGGAAGAATGATGTAGAGATGCCGGTGTTGGATTGGGGTAGCAAGAACTCAGTAAGAATCTAGCAACACCAATTTTAAATCCAACCGACTTATTTGATAGTAAATTTGCAAGCTTTCGACACTCTGTGTCTTTGTCAGGCAAATCTGCCTGACATTTGCCTGACAAAGACACAGTGTCGAAAGCTCGCAAATTTACTATCAAATAAATCGGTTGGATTTAAAATTGGTGTTGCTAAATTCTTACTGAGTTCAATGGAAGAAGCCAGAGAGTGGATATGGAGGATTGCTTCTCTGATGGAGGCCCGTGACTAGTGGAGTGCCACAGGGATCGGTGTTGGGTCCATTGTTGTTTGTCATTTATACCAATGATCTGGATGTTATTGTGGTAAATTGGATCAACAAATTTGCTGATGATACAAAGATGGGAAGTGCAGTGGACAATGAGGAGGTTTTCAAAGCTTGTAGAGGGATTTGGACAAACTAGAAAAATGAGCTGAAAAATGGCAAATGGAAATAAACGCAGACAAATGTGAGGTATTCTGCTTTGGAAGAACAAACCAAAGCAGAACATACAGGGTAAATGGTAGAACTCTGAAGAGTGTAGATGAACAGAGGGATCTAGGAATACAGGTACAGAATTCCCTAAAAGTGATGTCATAGGTAGATAGGGTCATAAAGAGTGCTTTTGGTACACTGGCCTTTATAAATCGGAGTATCAAGTATAAAAGTTGGAGTGTTATAGTAAGGTCATATAAGGCATTGGTGAGGCCGAATTTAGCATATTGTGTAGAGTTTTGGTCACCCAGTTACAGGAAGGATGTAAATAAGGTTGAAAGAGTGCAGGGAAGGTTTACAAGGATGTTGCCGGGACTTGAGAAGCTGAGTTATAGAGAGAGGTTGAATAGGTTAGGACTTTATTCCCTTGGATGTAGAAAAATGAGGGCAGATTTGATAGAACATAGAACATTACAGCGCGGTACAGGCCCTTCGGCCCTCGATGTTGCGCCGGCCAGTGGACCCTCTAACCTAAACTATTCCAATATCATCCATATGCCTATCCACTGAACATTTGAATGCCCCCAAAGGAGGCGAGTCCACAACTGCTGCAGGCAGGGCATTCCACGCTCTCACCACCCTCTGTGTAAAGAACCTGCCTCTGACATCCGTCCTATAACTACCACCTCTTAATTTAAAGTTGTGTCCCCTCGTGTTGTCATCACCATCCGCGGAAAAAGGCTCTCACTATCCACCCTATCCAATCCATTGATCATCTTATACGCCTCAATTAGGTCACCGCGTAACCTTCTTCTCTCTAATGAAAATAACCTCAGGTCCCTCAGCCTTTCATCATAAGGCCTTCCCACCATACAAGGCAACATCCTGGTAAACCTCCTCTGCACCCTTTCCAATGCTTCCACATCTTTCTTATAATGCGGCGACCAGAACTGTACGCAATACTCCAAGTGCGTCCGCACCAGAGTTTTGTACAGTTGTAACATAACCTCACGGCTCCTAAATTCAATCCCTCTACCAATAAAAGCTAACACACCGTACACCTTCTTAACAACTTTATCAACCTGGGTGCCAACTTCCAAAGAGCTATGTACTTGTACCCCAAGATCCCTCTGCTCGACAACAATATTAAGGGTCCTTCCATTAGCCCTATATTTCATATGCCTGTTATTCCTACCAAAGTGAATCACCTCACACTTATCCGTATTGAATTCCATTTGCCACCTCACGGCCCAGCTCTGCAACTATCTATGTCCCTCTGCAAACTGTAACATCCATCCTCGCTGTCTACAACTCCCCCCACTTTGGTATCGTCAGCAAATTTACTAATCCAACCCTCTACACCTCATCTAGGTCATTTATAAAAATGACAAACAGCAGTGGCCCTAAAACAGATCCTTGAGGTACACCACTTGTAACTGCACTCCAGGTTGAATATTTCCCATCAACCACCACCCTCTGTCTTCTATCAGCTCGCCAATTCCTAATCCAAACTGTTAAATCACCTTCAGTCCCATGCATCTGCACTTTCTGCAGTAGCCTACCATGGGGGATCTTATCAAACGCTTTGCGAAAATCCATATACACTACATCAACTGCCTTACCCTTATCTACCTCTTTGGTCATCTCCTCAAAAAACTCAATAAGGTTTGTGAGGCACGACCTACCCTTCACAAAACCGTGCTGACTAAACCTAATCAATTTATTCCTCTCTAGATGCTTATAAATCCTATCCCTTATAATTCTTTCCAAGACCTTGCCCACAACAGAAGTCAGGCTCATCGGTCTATAATTTCCAGGATGGTCCCTACTCCCCTTTTTGAACAAAGGGACAACATGTGCCATCCTCCAGTCTTCCGGCACTATACCTGTAGCTAACGACGACATGAAGATCAAAGCCAAAGGCCCTGCAATCTCCTCTCTAGCCTCCCAGAGAATCCTAGGGTAAATCCCATCTGGCCCAGGGAACTTATCAATTTTCATACCCTCAAGATTCGCTAACACCTCCTCCTTATGAACCTCAATCCTACCCAGTCTACAACCTGGTATCGCAGTATTCTCCCCGACAACACTGTCTTTCTTCTGCGCGAATACTGACGAAAAATACTCATTCAGTGTCTCTCCTATCTCCTCAGGCTCCACGCACAACTTCCCACTGCTATCTCTGACTGGCCCTAATCTTGCCCTAACAATCTTTTATTATTTATATACCTGTAAAAAGCTTTAGGATTCTCCTTAATCCTATCCGCCAAAGTCTTCTCGTGTCCTCTTCTCGCTCTTCTCAACTCCCTCTTTAGCTCCTTCCTGGCTGATTTATAGCTCTCTATTGCCCTAACTGAGCCTTCACGTCTCATCATTACATAAGCCTCCTTATTCCTCTTCATCAGAGATTCAACTTCCCTAGTACACCATGGTTCCCTCACTCGACCACTTCCTCCCTGCCTGGCAGGTACATATTTATTAAGGACATGCAGAAGCTGTTCCTTAAATATGCTCCACATTTCAGATGTCCCCAGCCCCTGCAATTTCCTGCCCCACCCTATGCATCCTAAATCTCTCCTAATAGCCTCATAATTACCTTTCCCCCAGCTATAACTACTGTTATTCGGTACGTGCCCATCCCTTTCCATCACTAAGGTAAATGTAAGCGAACTGTGGTCACTATCAACAAAGTGCTCACCCACCTCCAAGTCTAACACCTGGTCTGGTTCATTACCCAATACCAAATCCAATATAGCCTCACCTCTTGTTGGCCTATCTACATACTGAGGCATGAAACCTTCCTGCACACATTGAACAAAAACTGACCCCTCTAACGTACTTGAACTATAGCTTTTCCAATCGATATTAGAAAAGTTAAAGTCCCCCATTACAACTACCCTGTTACTTTCACACCTATCCATGATCAACTTTGCAATCCCTTCCTCTACTTTCCTGGAACTTTTTGGAGAACACCTTGGAATTTTCCTTTATCCGACCCACCAAGGATTTCTCGTGCCCTCTCCTACTTTTCCTAAGGCCTTTCATTTACTCATTCCTAGCTACGTTGTAACCCTCAAGCGACCCAACTGAACCTTGTTTTCTCATCCTTACATACGCTTCCTCTTTTCTATTGACAAGGCATTCAACCTCCTTCATGATTCCCTCACTTGGCCATTTCTCCTTGCCTGCCAGGGACATACATATCAAGGACGTGCAGTATTTGTTCTTTGAACAAGCTCCACTTTTCGTTTGTGCCCGTACTTGACAGTCTCTGTTCCCATCTAATGCTCCCTAATTCTTGCCTATTTCCACCAGAATTACCCCTCCCCCAATTATAAACCTTGCCCTGCTGTGTGACCCTATCCCTCTCCATTGTAATAATGAAAGACACTGAATTGTGGTCACTACCTTTAAAGTGCTCTGCCACAAATAAATCTAACGCTTGGCCCGGTTCATTACCCAGTACCAAGTCCAATGTGTCGACTTATTCACATATTGTGTCAGGAAACCCTCCTGCACACACTATACAAAAAATGTTCCATTCGAACTATTCGACCTATAAAGGTTCCAATCAATATTTGGAAAGTTAAAGTTTTTTTGATCTTTATGAATGAGCTAGACTCGGGTGTACAGGGCACAGTTTCAAACTTGCAGTGTAGTGTGAAGTGATTCATTTTGTAGGGAGAACTGGAGAAATAATATAAAAGATACAATTCCAAAAGAGTACAGGAGCAAAGGAATCTAGGTGTATCTGTATATAGGTGATTAAAGGTGGCAGGAAAGATCAAGAGGTTCGTTAATAAAACATACACTATCCTAGGTTTCATTAACAGATGCATAAGAATACAAGAGCAAGATAGTAATGTTGAAATTGTCTAAAACCCTAGAATATTGTGTCCAGTTCTGGGTGCCATACTTCAGGAATGATATGAAGCCATTTGAAAGAGTGCAAAACATATACATGAAAATGGTTCCAGGGTGAGGACCTCAAAAAGGGATGGGCAGAAATTGGAAAAATCTGGGATGTCTTCAAAGAAGAGAAGATTGAGAGCAAATTTGATGAAGGAATTGTAGATAGAGAGACAATCTTTTAATCAAAAGGGCTAAAGGTGATGTAAGAAAAGACTTCTCCACACAGTAAGTTGTTTGGATCTGCAATACTCTTCCCAATAATGTGGTGGAGACAGATTTAATTGTGGCTTTCAAAAAGAATTGTATCATTTTCTGAAAACAAAAATTTCTGAGTCTGAAGTCGGTGCAGTGGGACGCAG
Organism: Sphyrna mokarran; assembly: GCA_024679065.1. Lineage (NCBI taxonomy): Eukaryota > Metazoa > Chordata > Chondrichthyes > Carcharhiniformes > Carcharhinidae > Sphyrna > Sphyrna mokarran. The sequence continues at coordinate 1,179,205 of JAGIQG010000017.1, read as the reverse complement.
TTGCCTACACGAGAGCTTGCAGAATTTCAATGGAATGAATGGCCTCCTGTACTGCAATCTGTTTCAGAATATTCTGGAGATTGTAACTGGCAGGGCAGGTGGGTATGGATTTTTAAAAGGCATTCTGTAAGGTGTCACAAAAGATTGTTGCACAAGACTCATGTTACTGTGGCCATTTATTTTCTTTATTCTTCTGTGGGGTGTGGACGATTGCAAAGTCAGCATTTGTTGCCCATCGCTAATTTAGTAAGGCGTTCGATAAGGTGGCCCATGGAAGGCTTCTGCAGAAAATGCAGATGTATGGGATAGAGGGTGATTTAGCTAATTGGATTAGGAATTGGCTAGCAGATAGAAGACAGAGGGTGGTGGTTGATCGGAGATATTCATCGTGGAGTTTGGTTACAAGTGGTGTACCTCAGGGGTCTGCTTTGGGGCCCCTGCTGTTTGTAATTTTTATAAATGATCTGGATGAGGGTATTGAAGGATGGATTAGTAAATTTGCAGATGACACTAAAGTCGGTGGAGTGGTAGATAGTGAAGAGGGGTGTTATAGTTTGCAGAGAGACTTGGACAAGTTGCAGAGCTGGGCTGAGAGGTGGCAAATGGAGTTAATGTGGAAAAGTGTGAGGTAATGCACTTTGGCAGGAATAATAAATGTGTAGAGTATAGGGCTAATGGTAGGATTCTTAATAGTGTTGATGAACAGAGGGATCTTGGTGTATATGTGCATAGATCCCTGAAAGTTGGCAGTCAAGTCGATAAGGTTGTTAAGAAGGCATATGGAGTCTTAGCTTTTATTGGTAGGGAGATTGAATTTCGGAGCCGCAACGTCATGTTGCAACTGTACAAAACTCTAGTGCGGCCGCACTTGGAGTATTGTGTGCAGTTCTGGTCCCCACATTATAAGAAAGATGTGGAGGCATTGGAGAGGGTACAGAGGAGGTTTACCAGGATGTTGCCTGGTATGGAGGGCAGGTCTTATGAAGAGAGGCTGAGGGATTTGAGGTTGTTTTCGTTAGAAAGGAGGCGGCTAAGAGGGGACCTTATCGAAACATATAAGATGATTAGAGGTTTAGATAGGGTGGACAGTGATAGCCTTTTTCCTAGGATGGAGAAAGCTAGCACGAGGGGACACAGCTTTAAATTAAGGGGTGATAGTTATAGGACGGATATCAGAGGTAGGTTCTTTACCCAGAGGGTGATTAGGGAGTGGAATGCCTTGCCTGCGGCAGTTGTAGATGCACCAAGTTTGGTGGCATTTAAGAGGTTAGTTGATACGTTTATGGAAGAGAAGGGAAAGGTTTAGTTTGGAGGGGCATTGCTTTTTTTTTCATAATTGGTCGGCGCAACATCGAAGGCCGAAGGGCCTGTTCTGCGCTGTAATGTTCTATGTTCTAATTGCCCTTGAACTGAGTGGCTTGCTAAATCATTTCAGAGAGCAGTCAAGAGTCAGTCGCATGTAAGCAAGGTCTTTACATCCTTTCTGAAGTGTGGTGCCCAAAACTGGACATAATGGGTCCGATTTTACTATTTTGATTCAAAGTACTGAATCTGGGCATGATTCAGATCTGACTTGAAAACCTGTTCTCAGGGACTCCCATATGCACTTAACCTGAAAAAAGAGTTGTGAATCTGAATTGCGCTGTGGCCAGGACTTATTGCACCTGAAACACTGCTGCTCTGATTGGAGCTTTGAACTGTGCATGCGAAGTGAGAAAACATTTTGGAGAAACGCACCCCTATGACATTGCTCTTGGATCACAAAAAGCAGATAAAGCGGCCCAGGAGTGATGGCCGTCACAGATATCGCCCCACACCTACAACATAACTGTCCCCCTTATCCACCTACCTCCCCCTGCCACCCAGACCGATTGTGAGCCCTGCCCCACCCCCATATCAATTGCCCGCAGAATGGCAGCGGTCCTCCCCAACCAGAGAGTGATCTGCCCTCCCTCCTACTTCCCCTGCCCCAACCAAAGAATGATAGTAAAGGGGGAAATGCTGATGAAGAAGTTGGGCAGGCAGTCCATTAATTCAATTTAAATGCATTTAAATTGCCATTGCGCCTGTTGGGCGTGGTTTGGATTGTGGCCATTTTTGGTTAAAGTGGTCATTTGCACAGGCATGGATCGTGCTAATCACTTCATACTCGAGTTTACCAAGTTTTTATGCCCAAAAGTGGGCATGAGACAATGGTAAAATCGGGCTCAATATTCCATGTCTTTCCTAAAGGATATCAGTGAACTAGATGGGTTTTCGTGGTCATCATTAGATTTCTAATTCAGTTTTTAAAAATTGAATTCAAATTTCACCATCTGCTGAAGTGGGATTTGAACCTGGGTCCTGTGACAATGCGACTATGCTACCAGCTGCCTATATATGTAACATATTAGCATGGCTAGAGAAGTGGTTAAAAGAACAGAAAACAGTACGAGTAACAGGAACATTTTCAGGTTTAGGCTGTAACTAGTGGAAGCTGAGACTTTGAGAGAAAATAAACAGAGAGGAGGATATTCGTGCAGAGGGATAAAGATAGGTATACCTGTAGGTAGGGGGGCAGTGACAGTGAAGGAATAACTGAGATAAGAGCATAGGACCAGAAGTAGGACTGGCCCTTTGAGCCTGCTCTGCCATTCATGAAGATCACGGTTGATCTGGTTGTGAATAGTGGAGTAGGCTCAAAGGGCCAAATGGCCTTTCTATGTTTCTTTGTCTCAATTCCACTTTGCTCCCTGCTGCCCATTACATTGACTTCCTTGTCTATCAAACATCTGTCTGTCTTAAATGAATTCAGTGACCTAGTCTCCATTGCCTTCCAGGGAAGAAAATTCCACAGACTAATGAGCCTTTGGGAGAAAAGATTACTCCTCATCGTTCTTAAACAATATACCTCTTATTTTTAAGCTGTACCCCTGGCTGTAGTCTCTCCCAAAAGAGGAAACATCTTCCTGTCAATCGCCTCAATATCTCATATGTTTCAAAGTATGAAATTCTAAACTCCGGTTGGTACAGGCCCAACCCATTCAACCTTTCTTCACAAAATAATCCCTTTATCCCAAGAATGAACTATGTGAACATTCTCTGAACTGCTAGTAATGCAATTTCAAATAAGGAAAACAAAACTGTCCACACTATTCCAGATGTGGTCTCTGTGAGACCCTGACCAGCTGGAGTAAAACTTCTCTATTTTTATATTCCATTCCCTTTGCAATATTCACCAACATGTCATTTGTCTCTAATCACTTGCTGTACCTGTAGATTAACTTTGTGATTCATTGACCAGGACACCCAGGTCTCCTCTGTATCATCAACTTCTGCAATTTCTCTCCATTTAAATAATACATTGTTTTTCTATTCTTGACAGTGAACAAGTTCACATTTTTCTGCATTAGAACAAAGTACAATGAAAAATACATCACAGAAACAGGCTCTTTGGCTCTCCAAGCCAGTAGGTTTCATCTGCCAAATTTTTGTCCACTCAATTAATCTGTTTATCTTACAGACTCTATATCTCCTCTTTACTTTTCTCCCTATCTAGGTGTCCATGACAGATTTAGCTACCATATGTTTGCTTCCTTCATCCCAGTTATTGATATAGATTATATAAATGGTTCAGCACTGCAGGTGCCAACAGATTACCAATCTGAAAACGCCCAGTTTATCCCTAGTCTCCTTCCTGATGTGAGAAATTTCTTCAGTCACTAGAACAAAGAACAAAACAGCACTGGAAACAGGCCCTTCGGCCCAACAAGCCCGCGCTGCCACCTCGATGTTCCTACTTCTACCCGTGATCCCTGTCTACATTTATAGATCTATGGATTGAACCCAAATTTGAGACAATTTAGGAGAATTTGTTCTGCCAATTAGCTCATCTTTGGGATGTGGGAGGAAACCGGAGCACCCAGAAAAAACCCACGCAAGCACAGGGAGAATGCGCAAACTCCCACAGACACAGGCCCAAATCCATGTATCTGCACAGCACAGCGATAGTCACTGAGCTGTCGTGTTGCCCATCAAATGGTCCAGGTCAAGCATACACTAACGATGTGAAGCACTAGGATACTCTCGAAAAATCCAAAAGCAGCCCTCTCATGACCCATCGCATGTATGCACCTCGTTAGACAACAAGGTGGACCAAAGCACCTGTAGGATAAAAAAACAAATACAAAAGAACAAAACAGCACGGGAAACAGGCCCTTTGGCCCAACACGCCTGCACCGCCACCCTGATATTCCCACCTCTACCCGCAATCCCTGTCCATGTTTATAGATCTATGGATTAAAAACCAAATTTGAGACAATTTAGGGAGAATTTGTTTTGCCAATTAGCCTAAGAGCACATCTTTGGGATGTGGGAGGAAACCGGAGCTCCAGAGAAAACCCACGCAAGCACGGGGAGAATGCGCAAACTCCCACAGACACAGGCCCAAATCCATGTATCTGCACAGCACAGCGATAGTCACTGAGCTGTTGTGTTGCCCATCAAATGGTCCAGGCCAGGCGAAATACATCAATATCATCGTCTATTTACACACTTCCCAGGGACTCCCAAGGCTCATGATCCCTATTTTAAATCAGTTTTCTATACCACTCCATTCCCATTCTGTTCATGTGCCCATCTAAGTATCTCTTAAATAACTCCAGAGTACCTGCCTCCACCACTTCACTTGGCAGCGCATTCCATACCCCCACCACCCTCTGTGTAAAAAAACTCCCTCTAGCATTTAAATTATACCTTACCGCCCTCACCCTAAGCCCCATGACCCCTCGTGCTATTTGAGTCCATCCTAGGAAAAAGCTTAACCCTGTTTACTCTATTATACCCCTCATAATCTTGTACACCTCTATTAGATCTCCTCTAAGTCTCCGTCTTTTTAAGGAAAACAATCCCAATTTGCCTAACCTCTCCTCATAACTCAGACCTTCCATACCAGGCAGATCCTGGTAAACCTCCTCTGCACTCTCTCTAGAGTCTCCATGTCCTTCCGGTAGTAAGTCAACCAGAACTGGACACAGTATTCCACTTGCGGTCTAACCAACTTTTTATACAACTGCAACATTAAAGGCCAGCTCTTTTACTCTATACCCCTTCCTATAAAGGCTAACATACTATATGCTTTCTTCACAACCTTTTCCACCTGCTCTGCCACCTTCAGAGACTTGTGTACTTGCACCCCCAGGTCCCTCTGCGTTTCTATTCTCTTAATAGGTCTACTCTTTATCATATACCTCCCCCCTACATTCTTTCTCCCGAAATGCATCACCTCGGATTTATCAGGATTGAATTCCATCTGTCATCTATCTGCCCAAGCTACCAGCCTATCTATATCCTGCTGCATCGCCTGACAATGCTCCTCACTACCTGCAAGTCCAGCCATCTTTGTACCATCTGCAAACTTGCTGATCACTCCACTTACTCCCTCTTCCAAATCATTTATATATATTACAAATAGAAGAGGTCCCAGTTCCGAGTCCTGCGGCACACCACTGGTGACCGACTTCCAGCTAGAAAAACACCCTTCCACTATTACTCTCTGTCTCTTATTACTAAGCCAGTTACTTATCCAACTAGCTACCTGTCCTTGTATCCCATTAGCCTTGATTTTTTCAACTAACCCCCCCATGAGGGACTTTGTCAAATGCCTTACTGAAATCTATATCGACGACGTCAACGGCTTGTCCTTCATTTACCGTTTTCGTCACCTCCTCAAAAAATTCTACCAGATTTGTAAGGCACGACCTCCCCTTAACAAATCCATGCTGCGTGTCCCTAATCAGATCGCAAAGCTCTAAGTGCCTATACATCCTATCTCTAAAATCCCCTCCAATAGCTTCCCTACCACTGACGTCAAACTCACCGGCCTATAATTCCCAGGGTTATCCCTACTACCCTTTTTAAACAATGGTACAACATTAGCTATTCTCCAGTCCTCTGGGACCTCACCTGTGTCCAAGGAAGAGACAAAGATTTGCGTCAGAGGCCCAGCAATTTCACCTCGCACCTCTCTAAGCAGCCTGGGATAAATGCCATCAGGCCCCGGAGATTTATCAGTTTTAATGCTACCTAGAAGCTCTAACATTTCCTCCCTCGGTATGGATATTTCCCTCAACTGGCCCACAGCTCCCTCAGAGACAGGAGCGGTCAACAAACCCCTCTCCTTCGTGAATACCGACGCAATGATGCATTCAGGATCTCCCCTAGGTTGTGAATCTTTGGAATTCTCGATTCCAAAAGATTGTGCGAGCTCAATTATTGCATATGATCAAGATATTTCGTAGGCGTTTATATACCGAGGGAAGTAAGAAATATGGGGATAGGACAGGAAAGCGAAATTGATGTGGAAGGTTATCTGAGACCTTATTGAATGACAGAGGAGAATTGAGGGGCTGAATGGCTTATTGCTCCAAGTGTCTTTGTGCTTGTGCTATAACTGTGAGTGTGTCTCTTGAATTCCGCTGAATAATTATTCTGCTTACTGATTGCAGTGTTCCTGGTCCTGTTCTAATAAAGAAGTTCTCAGACACAGCAAAAGTGTTTATGAATCTTTTGGCTGCTCAGACAGGCTCAGGATCCACGGCTGCACTACGATGGGTGGGTGTGACCTGTTTGTCTTTTAATTGAAATGTTCAAATGTTGCACTGTGATGTAAATATATGAGAGTTTCGTTGTGATGCGGCTGTATTTCGTTATCTGACAGATTCTTTCCTGCCTCACTACGTTGCTGCGCAAACAAGATTTGGATGTATGGAGTTTTCCCTCAACGCTTCAAGTTTACCATGGTCTGCTCAGCTTCACTGTGCATGTCAAACCAAAGGTGAGTTGGTTACTTGGGATCTGAGCTGATGAAATTACTTGGCAGATGGGCTGTTCAGAATCCATCTGACTGCAGAAACAGAGCAGTAGACATGGACTGGCTGCAGTGGCTTGGGGAAAAGGCCATTATTGGGTTTTATTAGTTAATGATATGGCGTCACAAAGATTATGGGTTACTAGGGGCTGAACTGATAGCCTTTGTGATAGCCTTTTTCCTAGGATGGAAAAAGCTAGCACGAGGGGACACAGCTTTAAATTAAGGGGTGATAGTTATAGGACGGATATCAGAGGTAGGTTCTTTACCCAAAGGGTGGTTCGGGAGTGGAATGCCCTGCCTGCAGCAGTTGTAGATGCGCCAAGTTTGGTGGCGTTTAAGAGGTTAGTTGATAAGTATATGGAAGAGAAGGGAATGGTTTAGTTTGGAGGGGCATTGCTTTTTATATTGGTCGGCGCAACATCGAAGGCCAAAGGGCCTGTTCTGTGCTGTAATGTTCTATGTTCTATGAATTGTGCAGAGACTGTCTTTGGATGGATCAGAGAGGTTAACAAAAATCCATCAACCTCAGGTTTAAAAGGAACCATTGATTTAGCATTGCTTGCAGAAGAGATTCCTTACTTCCACTCTCATGTTGAAAACTGCTGATTTCATTTCTCTAAATTCTAACATTTAGACTCTGCTCCGTAGTTCCAAATTCCCTACCCAGCCGAAGTAGTTTCCCGAGTCTAGTCTGAACGTTCCCCTTTAATATCTAGCAAACTTGGGTTGAATCATCCCCTAAGCTTGTAGATTCCAGATATCAAATCCTAGTTTGGATAATCCCTCCTCAAAATTTAGTTCTTGGAATCTATACCATGCTCCCTCCAAGACCAATGTTTCCCTTCCAGGATGCTCAGTACTCTTCCCATTGAAATAGAAAATAAGTGCAAGAACAGGCCATTCGGCCCTTTGAGCCTGCACCAACATTCAATATGATCATGGCTTCATATACACTTCCAGCCTCCCATTCCCACTTTCTCTCCGCATTCCCTGATCCCTCAGCTGCAAGAGCCATGTCCAGCCCTCTATCGAACATATCTAACAAGTGGGTCCCAGCAGCTTTCTGTATAGGGAACCCCACAGGTTCACAACTCCTGAGTGAAGAAATTCTTCCTTATCTCAGTCCTGAATGGCTTACCACTTATTCTTAGACTGTGACCCCTCATTCTGAACTTCCCCAACATCCAGCTTCCTGCATCCAGCCTATCCAGTCCCATCAGGATTTTATATGTTTCTACATAAATTCCAATGAGTACAAACGCATTCGATCCAGTTTCTCTTCATATGTCAGTCCTGTCATTCCAGGAATCAGTCTGGTGAACCTTTGTTGGACTCTCTCAACAGCAAGAATGTCCTTCCTCAGAATAGGAGACCAAAACTGCACACAATACACAAGATATGGCCTCACCAAGACTCTGTATAACTGCAGCAAGACATCCTTGCTCCTATATGCAAATCCTCTTGCTATGGAGGCTAGCATACCATTAGCTTTCGTCACCACCTACTTTATCTGCATGTCAACTTCAGCGATTGTTCACTATGACACACAGGTCACGTTGCACTTCCCCTTTTCCTAAAATACCACCATTCAGATAATTGCCCTGTTTCACCACCAAAGTGAATAACCTCATATTATTTCACAGTTTTGGTCCCCTTATTTGAGGAAAGATGTAGTGCCATTGGAGGCAGTTCAGACGGGGTTCACTAGATTGATTCCAGAGATGTCGTATGAAGAGAGATTGAATGGTTTAGGTCTGTACTTTCTGAAGAATGAGGGGAGATCAAATTGAGGTATACAGGATGATAAAAGGTATGAATAAAGTAATTGCGCAGCAGATGCTTTCTCTTGTGGGGCATTCCAGGATGAAAGGATAAAGGGTAGCAAATTTAAAATAGAGTTGAGGAGATTCTTCTCCTAAAGGGTTGTGAATCTGTGGAATTTGCTACTCCAGAGTGCAGTGGATGCTGGGACAGTGAGTGAATTTCAGGAGGAGTTAGATTTTTAATTGGTAATGGGTTATGGGGAGAAGGCAGGAAAATTGGGATGAGGAGCATATATATCAGCTTTGATCGTATGGCAGAATAGACTTGATAGGCCGAATGGACTAGCTCTGCTCCTGTATCTTATGAACATTTATCCACGTTATATTGCGCGTGCTGAGTATTTGCTGATTCAGCCAGCCTGTCCGAGTCACCCTGCAGCTTCTCAGCATCTCCTTCGCAGCACACACTGCCACCCAGCTTAGTGTCGTCTGCAAATTTGAAGATATTGCATTCAATTCCTTCATCCAAATCATTAATGTATACTTGTACAGCTGTGTTCCCAGCACTGAACCTTGTGGGTCTGAAAAGGACTCATTTATTCCCATTCTCTGCTTTCTGTCTGCCAACCAGTTCTCTATCCATGGCAATACATTACCTCCAATACTATGAGCTTTAATTTTGCTCACTAATCTATTGGTGGGACCTTATCCTTTGGCCTTTTGAAAGTCCAGATACACAACATCCAATGGTTCACTCTTGTCCACTCTACTGGTCATAGCCTCAAAAAATTCCAGAAAGTTTGTCAAACACAATTTCCCTTTAGTGAATTTAAGCTAACTCAGGCCGATCCTGTCACTGCTTACCAAATGCTCAATTATTCCATCCTTAATAATTGACTCCAGCGTTTTCCCCATCACCGATGTCAACTAACCAGTCTATAGTTCCCTGTTTTTTCTCCATCCTTTTTAAAAAAGTGGGGTTACATTAGCTATCCTCCAATCCACTGGAACTTTCCCAGAGTCTATGGAATGCTGGAAAATGATCCCAGTACACCCACTATTTCTCAGGCCGCTTCTTTGAGTACTCTGGGATGCAGAGCATCAGGCCCTGGGAACTTAATCCCAGCAATTTCCTGACGAATAAGGATTTTCTTCAGGTCCTCCTTCATGCTAGAGACTTATTTCTGGAAGATTATTTGTGTCCTCCTTAGTGAAGACAGATCCAAAGTTCAGCCTGTCTGCCGTCTGTTGGTTTCCCATTATGAATTCACCTGATTCTGACTGTAAGGGACCCACATTTGTCTTCACCAGTCTTTTTCTCTTCACATATCTATAGAAGCTTTTGCAGTCAGTTTTTATGTTTCCTGCAAGCTTACTCTCATATTCTATTTTCCTCTTATGAATTAAACCCTTTGTCCTCCTTTGCTGGATTTTAAATTTCTCCCAACCCTCAGGTTTGCTGCTTTTTTTGGGCTAATTTACATGCCACTTTTTTGGCTTTAACACTGTTCCTGATTTCCCTTGTTAGCCATGGATGAGCCAACTTCCTCATTTTACTCTTAGACCAGAGAGGGATGTACAATTCGCAATACTACTCTGGATGTGATCTAACTAGGGTTTTGCATTTCTGTTCCTAATCAGGTCTATGTAACTTGTCTACTGAGTTTCTGTGCTCAGTATTGCTGCATATTAATGTTTCCATCTATACAATCTACAAAGCAGCCTTCGTGTTTTCAATGAATTTGTATCCCATCATTTAGGTTGTTAATGAGTAATTGAGGCCTCAACGAAGATCCTTGCAGGATCCCAATAATCATAATCTGTTGATTATTTCAGCATTCTATGCACACTTCTCAAACCAGGTCAATACTATGCTTCCAATTCCATCAATTTCAATTTTAGGTCAGTCTTTAATGAAAAGCTATAACATATCTTTAAGAATTTATAAAAATTTTTAGCCATAGACATTCCATGTCCACTGCTTTGAACATTTTGAAGAATAATCAGTTAGGTTTGTTAGCCTGTTCAAATTCATGCTGGCTGGCTCTCTCACGTTAGCTGACATTTTTTAAGTATTCTTAATTATAGTCTGTGGTAATTTTTCAGCATTATCTCGAAGGCTAACTGGTTTGTAATTCTCTGGTTTCCCCCTCAGCTTTCCCAATAGAACATAGAACATTACAGCGCAGAACAGGCCCTTCGGCCTTCGATGTTGCGCCGACCAATTAAGAAAAAGCAACGACCCTCTAACCTAAACCATTCCCTTTTCATCCATAAACTTATCTACTAACCTCTTAAATGCCACCAAACTTGGCGCATCTACAACTGCAGCAGGCAGGGCATTCCATACCCTTACCACCCTCTGGGTAAAGAACCTACCTCTGACATCCGTCCTATAACTGCCACCCCTTAATTTAATGCTATGTCCCCTCGTGCTAGCTTTCTCCATCCTAGGAAAAAGGCTATCACTGTCCACCCTATCTAAACTTCTAATCATCTTATATGTTTCGATAAGGTCTCCTCTTAGCCGCCTCCTTTCTAACGAAAACAACCTCAAATCCCTCAGCCTCTCCTCATAAGACTTGCCCTCCATACCAGACAATATCCTGGTAAACCTCCCCTGTACCCTCTCCAATGCCATCATTTATAAATGATCTGGATGAGGGTATTGAAGGATGGATTAGTAAATTTGCAGATGACACTAAAGTCGGTGGAGTGGTAGATAGTGAAGAGGGGTGTTATAGTTTGCAGAGGGACTTGGACAAGTTGCAGAGCTGGGCCGAGAGGTGGCAAATGGAGTTTAATGTGGAAAAGTGTGAGGTAATGCACTATGGCAGAAATAATAAATGTGTAGAGTATAGGGCTAATGGTAGGATTCTTAGTAGTCTTGATGAACAGAGGGATCTTGGTGTGTATGTGCATAGATCCCTGAAAGTAGGCAGTCAAGTCGAGAAGGTTGTTAAGAACGCATATGGAGTCTTAGCTTTTATTGGTAGGGGGATTGAATTTCGGAGCCGCAACGTCATGTTGCAACTGTACAAAACTCTAGTGCGGCCGCACTTGGAGTATTGTGTGCAGTTCTGGTCCCCGCATTATAAGAAAGATGTGGAGGCATTGGAGAGGGTACAGAGGAGGTTTACCAGGATGTTGCCTGGTATGGAGGGCAGGTCTTATGAAGAGAGGCTGAGGGATTTGAGGTTGTTTTCGTTAGAAAGGAGGCGGCTAAGAGGGGACCTTATCGAAACATATAAGATGATTAGAGGTTTAGATAGGGTGGACAGTGATAGCATTTTTCCTAGGATGGAGAAAGCTAGCACGAGGGGACACAGCTTTAAATTAAGGGGTGATAGTTATAGGACGGATATCAGAGGCAGGTTCTTTACCCAAAGGGTGGTTCGGGAGTGGAATGCCCTGCCTGCAGCAGTTGTAGATGCGCCTAGTTTGGTGGCGTTTAAGAGGTTAGTTGATAAGTATATGGAAGAGAAGGGAATGGTTTAGTTTGGAGGGGCATTGCTTTTTATATTGGTCGGCGCAACATGGAAGGCCGAAGGGCCTGTTCTGTGCTGTAATGTTCTATGTTCCACATCTTTCTTATAATGTGGGGATCAGAACTGTACACAATACTCCAAGTGCGGCCGCACTAGAGTTTTGTACAGTTGCAACATGACGTTGCGGCTCCAAAATTCAATCCCCCTACCAATAAAAGCTAAGACTCCATATGCCTTCTTAACAACCTTATCGACTTGATTGCCAATTTTCAGGGATCTATGCACATATACACCAAGATCCCTCTGTTCATCAACACTATTAAGAGTCCTACCATTAGCCCTATACTCTACACATTTGTTATTCCTGCCAAAGTGAATTACCTCACACTTTTCCACATTAAACTCCATTTGCCACCTCTCGGCCCAGCTCTGCAACTTGTCCAAGTCTCTCTGCAAACTATAACACCCCTCTTCAATATCTACCACTCCTCCAACTTTGCTGTCATCCGCAATAGTCAGTGACAATGAATGACTTAGTGTCTGTCAGTGTCTGCATGACCAAGCTGATATTGAGAGTGTGTGGAATCAAACCTTGTGAATGTGTGTGTGTGAGAGATTAAGCTGATTGTGTGTGTGCGTGTGTCTGTGTGTGCACGCGTCTGAAACTGAGCTGATTGTGTGTGAGAGAGAGACTGAGCTGATTGTGCATGTGTGTGAGAGAGACTGAGCTGATTGCATGTGTGTGTGAGAGAGACTGAGCTGATTGCGTGTTTGTGTGAGAGAGACTGAGCTGATTACGTGTTTGTGTGAGAGAGACTGAGCTGATTGCGTGTGTGTGTGAGAGAGAGACTGAGCTGATTGCGTGTGTGTGTGCAAGAGAGAGACTGAGCTGATTGCGTGCGAGAGAGAGACTGAGCTGATTGCGTGCGAGAGAGAGACTGAGCTGATTGCGTGTGTGTGTGAGAGAGACTGAGCTGTTGCGTGTGTGAGAGAGCTGAGCTGATTGCGTGTGTGTGAGAGAGACTGAGCTGATTGCGTGTGTGTGAGAGAGACTGAGCTGATTGCGTGTGTGTGAGAGAGACTGAGCTGATTGCGTGTTTGTGTGAGAGAGACTGAGCTGATTATGTGTTTGTGTGAGAGAGACTGAGCTGATTGCGTGCGTGTGTGAGAGAGAGACTGAGCTGATTGCGTGTGTGTGTGCGAGAGAGAGACTGAGCTGATTGCGTGCGAGAGAGAGACTGAGCTGATTGCGTGCGAGAGAGAGACTGAGCTGATTGCGTGCGAGAGAGAGACTGAGCTGATTGCGTGCGAGAGAGAGACTGAGCTGATTGCGTGCGAGAGAGAGACTGAGCTGATTGCGTGCGAGAGAGAGACTGAGCTGATTGCGTGCGGAGAGAGACTGAGCTGATTGCGTGTGTGTGTGAGAGAGACTGAGCTGATTGCGTGTGTGTGAAGAGACTGAGCTGATTGCGTGTGTGTGGAGAGACTGAGCTGATTGCGTGTGTGTGAGAGAGACTGAGCTGATGGTGTGTGGTGAGAGAGACTGAGCTGATTGCGTGTGTGTGAGAGAGACTGAGCTGATTTGTTTGTGTGAGAGAGACTGAGCTGATTGCGTGCGTGTGTGAGAGAGACTGAGCTGATTGCGTGTGTGTGTGCGAGAGAGAGACTGAGCTGATTGCGTGCGAGAGAGAGACTGAGCTGATTGCGTGCGAGAGAGAGACTGAGCTGATTGCGTGCGAGAGAGAGACTGAGCTGATTGCGTGCGAGAGAGAGACTGAGCTGATTGCGTGCGAGAGAGAGACTGAGCTGATTGCGTGCGAGAGAGAGACTGAGCTGATTGCGTGCGAGAGAGAGACTGAGCTGATTGCGTGCGAGAGAGAGACTGAGCTGATTGCGTGTGTGTGTGAGAGAGACTGAGCTGATTGCGTGCGTGTGAGAGAGACTGAGCTGATTGCGTGTTTGTGTGAGAGAGACTGAGCTGATTGCGTGTTGTGTGAGAGAGACTGAGCTGATTGCGTGCGAGAGAGAGACTGAGCTGATTGCGTGCGAGAGAGAGACTGAGCTGATTGCGTGCGAGAGAGAGACTGAGCTGATTGCGTGCGAGAGAGAGACTGAGCTGATTGCGTGCGAGAGAGAGACTGAGCTGATTGCGTGCGAGAGAGAGAGCTGAGCTGATTGCGTGCGAGAGAGAGACTGAGCTGATTGGCTGTGTGTGAGAGAGACTGAGCTGATTGCGTGTGTGTGAGAGAGACTGAGCTGATTGCGTGTGTGTGAGAGAGACTGAGCTGATTGCGTGTTTGTGTGAGAGAGACTGAGCTGATTGCGTGTGTGTGTGCGAGAGAGAGACTGAGCTGATTGCGTGCGAGAGAGAGACTGAGCTGATTGCGTGCGAGAGAGAGACTGAGCTGATTGCGTGCGAGAGAGAGACTGAGCTGATTGCGTGCGAGAGAGAGACTGAGCTGATTGCGTGCGAGAGAGAGACTGAGCTGATTGCGTGCGAGAGAGAGACTGAGCTGATTGCGTGCGAGAGAGAGACTGAGCTGATTGCGTGCGAGAGAGAGACTGAGCTGATTGCGTGCGAGAGAGAGACTGAGCTGATTGCGTGCGAGAGAGAGACTGAGCTGATTGCGTGCGAGAGAGAGACTGAGCTGATTGCGTGCGAGAGAGAGACTGAGCTGATTGCGTGCGAGAGAGAGACTGAGCTGATTGCGTGCGAGAGAGAGACTGAGCTGATTGCGTGCGAGAGAGAGACTGAGCTGATTGCGTGCGAGAGAGAGACTGAGCTGATTGCGTGCGAGAGAGAGACTGAGCTGATTGCGTGCGAGAGAGAGACTGAGCTGATTGCGTGCGAGAGAGAGACTGAGCTGATTGCGTGCGAGAGAGAGACTGAGCTGATTGCGTGCGAGAGAGAGACTGAGCTGATTGCGTGCGAGAGAGAGACTGAGCTGATTGCGTGCGAGAGAGAGACTGAGCTGATTGCGTGCGAGAGAGAGAGAGAAGAGACTGAGCTGATTGCGTGCACCGAGAGAGAGAACTGAGCTGATTGCGTGCGAGAGAGAGACTGAGCTGATTGCGCTGCGAGAGAGAGACTGAGCTGATGGTGCGAGAGAGAGGACTGAGTGATTGCGTGCGAGAGAGAGACTGAGTGATGGCGGCCGAGAGAGAGCATCTGAGATGATTGCGGCGAGAGAGAGACTGAGCTGCTTTGCGGGCGAGAGGAGAGAATGAGCTGATTGCGTGCGAGAGAGATACTGAGTGATTGCGTGCGAGAGAGGAGACTGAGCTGATGCGTGCGAGAGAGAGACTGAGTGATTGCGTGCGAGAGAGAGATTAGCTGATTGCGTGCGAGAGAGAGACTGAGCATGATTGCGTGCGAGAGAGAGAGGAGATGATTGCGTGCGAGAGAGAGACTGAGCTGATTGCGTGGAGAGAGAGACTGAGCTGATTGGTGCGAGAGAGAGCTGAGTGATGCGTGCGCAGAGAGAGACTGAGCTGATTGCGTGCGAGGAGGACTGAGCTGATGCGTGCGAGAGAGAGGACTGAGCTGATTGCGTGCGAGAGAGAGACTGAGTGATTGCGTGCTGAGAGAGACACAGAGAGAGACTGAGCTGATTGCGTGCGAGAGAGAGACTGAGCTGATTGCGTGCGAGAGAGAGACTGAGCTGATTGCGTGCGAGAGAGAGACTGAGCTGATTGCGTGCGAGAGAGAGACTGAGCTGATTGCGTGCGAGAGAGAGACTGAGCTGATTGCGTGCGAGAGAGAGACTGAGCTGATTGCGTGCGAGAGAGAGACTGAGCTGATTGCGTGCGAGAGAGAGACTGAGCTGATTGCGTGCGAGAGAGAGACTGAGCTGATTGCGTGCGAGAGAGAGACTGAGCTGATTGCGTGCGAGAGAGAGACTGAGCTGATTGCGTGCGAGGAGAGACTGAGCTGATTGCGTGCGGGGTGCTGATTGCGTCGAGAGAGAGACTGAGCTGATTGCGTGCGAGAGAGAGACTGAGCTGATTGCGTGCGAGAGGAGACTGAGCTGATTGCGTGCGAGAGAGAGACTGAGCTGATTGCGTGCGAGGAGAGAGCTGAGCGATTCGTGCGGAGAGAGACTGAGCTGATTGCGTGCGAGAGGAGACTGAGCTGATTGCGTGCGAGAGAGAGACTGAGTGATTGCTGTGGAGAGGATGAGCTGATTGCGTGCGAGAGAGAGACGAGGCTGATTGCGTGGGAGAGAGCTGAGCTGATTGCGTGCGAGAAGAGACTGGCTGATTGCGTGCGAGAGAGAGACTGAGCTGATTGCGTGCGAGAGAAGACTGAGCTGATGCGTGCGTAGTGCGAGAGACACTGAGCTGATTGCGTGCGTGTGCGAGAGAGAGACTGAGCTGATTGCGTGCGTGTGCGAGAGAGAGACTGAGCTGATTGCGTGCGTGTGCGAGAGAGAGACTGAGCTGATTGCGTGCGTGTGCGAGAGAGAGACTGAGCTGATTGCGTGCGTGTGAGTGATCAAGTTGAAACTGTGTGTGCAGAGTTAGCTGGAGGGTGTTGCTGACTATTTGACCTCTTTCACCCAGATCCGTAAGGAAGCGCATCGTGGAATCTGCTCTGTACTGAAGGGAAGTGACTTTATGTTTGGAGACTTGGCTCCACCTCATCACCCAGCTGCACAATCAACAGCTCGATTCTGCATAAAGGAGATTGAAGAGTCTGGAGGTTTGTAGTGAAGGGATGATAGAACATCGATTACAGCACAGAACAGACCCTTCGGCCTTCGATGTTGCGCCGACCAATTATGAAAAAAAAGCAATAACCCTCCAAACTAAACCATTCTCTTCTCTTCCATATACTTATCAACTAACCTCTTAAACGCCACCAAACTTGGCGCATCTACAACTGCTGCAGGCAGGGCATTCCACTCCCGAACCACCCTTTGGGTAAAGAACCTGCCTCTGATATCCGTCCTATAACTATCACCCCTTAATTTAAAGCTGTGTCCCCTCGTGCTAGCTTTCTCCATCCTAGGAAAAAGGCTATCACTGTCCACCCTATCTAAACCTCTAATCATCTTATATGTTTCGATTAGGTCCCCTCTTAGCCGCCTCCTTTCTAACGAAAACAACCTCAAATCCCTCAGCCTCTCTTCATAAGACCTGCCCTCCATACCAGGCAACATCCTGGTAAACCTCCTCTGTACCCTCTCCAATGCCTCCACATCTTTCTTATAATGCGGGGACCAGAACTGCACACAATACTCCAAGTGCGGCCGCACTAGAGTTTTGTACAGTTGCAACATGACGTTGCGGCTCCGAAATTCAATCCCCCTACCAATAAAAGCTAAGACTCCATATGCCTTCTTAACAACCTTATCGACTTGACTGCCTACTTTCAGGGATCTATGCACAAATACACCAAGATCCCTCTGTTCATCAACACTATTAAGAATCCTACCATTAGCCCTATACTCTACACATTTATTATTCCTGCCAAAGTGCATTACCTCACACTTTTCCACATTAAACTCCATTTGCCACCTCTCGGCCCAGCTCTGCAACTTGTCCAAGTCTCTCTGCAAACTATAACACCCATCTTCACTATCTACCACTTCACCGACTTTAGTGTCATCTGCAAATTTACTAATCCATCCTTCAATACCCTCATCCAGATCATTTATAAAAATTACAAACAGCAGGGGCCCCAAAACAGATCCCTGAGGTACGCCACTTGTAACCGAACTCCACGATGAATAACTTCCATCAACCACCACCCTCTGTCTTCTATCTGCTAGCCAATTCCTAATCCAATTAGCTAAATCACCCTCAATCCCATACATCTGCATTTTCTGCAGAAGCCTTCCATGGGCCACCTTATCAAACGCCTTACTAAAGTCCATATATACTACATCAACCGCTTACCCCCATCCACCTCTTTGGTCACTTTTTGAAAAAACTCAATAAGGTTAGTAAGGCTCAACCTACCCTTCACAAAACCATGCTGACTATCCCCAATCAATTCATTTCTCTCTAAATAACTCTAAATCCTATCCCTAATAATTCTCTCCAATACTTTGCCCACAACAGAAGTAAAGTGATAGAGGGCCGTCCTCTGTGCGGGGAGGTTGCCAGGCTTGGAATAGGGGGACTGCAGCTTTGGGATGGCTGGGTTGGAAGTTGGGCAGATGGGTGCTGGAGGAGAGCTGGTTGGATTTTGGATTGACTCAGTAAGAGGTCTGACACACCAGTTTTAAATCCAACCGATTTATTTGATAGTAAATCAGCGAGCTTTCAGCCTCTGTAGCCTTCGTCAGGTGAATGAGGTGTTCTGGTCTGCAATAGCACACATATCAGCACAGACAGTTTACAGATTGCTGATTAGAATGCAAATCCTTACACCTAACCTGTTATTCAAGTCTTAAAGTGGCTAACAGTGTGAGTGGACGGAGCACTGAGCACAGGTTAGAGAGATGTGTATTGTCTCCAGACAGCACAGTAAGTGAGGTTTTTTGCTAACCCAGGCAAGTCATGAGGGTTACAGATAGTGTGACATGAAGCCAAGATCCCTGTTAAGACCGTCCTCACGTGTGCAGAACTTGGCTATCAGTCTCTGCTCTGCGTTGTCGTGTGTCGTGAAGGCCCCCTTGAAGAACATTTACCCGAAGGTCGGAGGCCGAATGCCCGTGACCACTGAAATGTTCGCCCACAGGAAGGGAACTGTTTTGCCTGGTGATTGTTGAGCGATGTTCATTCATCCACTGTCGTAGTGTCTGCATGGTCTCCCCAATGTATCATGCTTCACAACATCATTTCTTGCAACGTATTAGGTAGACAACGTTGGCCGAGTTGCAAGAGTATGTACCGTGTACCTGGTGAATGGTATCCTCACGTTTGATGATGTCGTCCATGTCTATGATATGGCATGTCTTGCAGAGGTTGCTGTAGCAGGGTTGTGTGGTATTGTGGTCACTATTCTCCTGAAGGTTGGGTAGTTTGCTGCGAACAATGATCTGTTTGAGTGCAATGCATATTCTAATCAGCAATCTGTAAACTGTCTGTGCTGATATGTGTGCTATTGCAGACCAGAACACCTCATTCGCCTGACGAAGGCTACGAAGGCTACAAAGGCTGAAAGCTCGCAAGTTTACTATCAAATAAATTGGTTGGATTTAAAATTGGTGTTGTCAGACCTCTTACTGAGTTTACCCCAGTACAACACTGGCATCTCTACATCTGGATTATGGATTGGTCAGTAAATGCTTATTTTCTGATTGGCTGCATCTTTCTTACAGGCAGTGATGAGGGTACTACAACTCTGCACGTGTTGGGTTTGCTGAAGGATGTTCTCCCTTGTTTCCCTGTCAGTTGTGTAAAGTCGTGCTGTGAGAGTCTGCTCAGGGTCATGACTCTAAATCATGTGGTAATTTATTAATTAATTTTGTTAATTGAGACCATACTCTCTATTGAAACTACAACTCTTTTAAAACTCAATCCAGTTAATCCCACTCCCTTCTTTCCCAGTATCCTGACAATTTTTCCTCCTTCAGATATTTGCCCAATTTCCATTTTAAAAAACTATAGTAAAACCTCACTTTAAGTTGCTCTGCAGAAAGTTGTTTTGCTTTAAAGTTGTTCATTCTTTGGCCTTTTTATTTGCATTTTTGGCGCTCCCCTCCCCTGCGTTACATTCTGGGTCAACTTCCAACCACCCTGATCCAGAGTCGCTACTACATTCACCAGAGGCTGCGGAAAGCATTTTCCATGCTCGCAATGCTGCCTCACTACTGCCATCCCTGGGAGACCCTCACCAACACCTTCCTTCTCTGAAACCCTTGCCACCTATGTTGTAAGCTCCCACGTCTTTGTGTTACAGATGGTGACGGCTTGTGCAATGCAAGCATTTCATGGACTCTTTGTTGCCAAACCAAACTCAGCAGACTTGACAGCAGAACTCAATGCTCAGATCATAACGGTGAGTGAAGACCCCACAACGGGATGGGCATGTGGGTGATGGGACGAGGGTCTGAGTAACCCTGGGAGTGGTCGGGGAGAGAAACAAAACTTTCTGGACGGGGTCAGGGTATTTGTGACCTGGAGGCTTTGAACAGTGTATGTGTATCTGGGATGGAGCATGATATGAGCAATTGTGGGAGACCAGGAGCACTATAGACAAGGAGCACAATAGAAGATTGGTTAGGGCAAGATTAGGGCCAGTCATAGACAGCAGTGGGAAGTTGTGCGTGGAGCCTGAAGAGATTGGTGAGGCACTGAATATATATTTCTCTTCGGTATTCACGCAGAGTGCTGGAAATGTAGCTGTGGAGAGCACTGAGGTACAGGGTTGCAAATTGGGGAGTATTGTAGTAGATAGGGAGGATGTGTTAGAAATTCTCGAGGGTTTGAAGTTGGATAAGTCCCCTGGCCGGACGGGATTTACCCTAGGATTCTCTGGGAGGCAAGAGAGGAGATTGCAGAGCCTCTGTCTCTGATCTTCAGGTCCTCGTTGGTTACGGGTGTGGTTCCGGAGGACTGGAGGATAGCGAATGTGGTCCCATTGTTTAAGAAGGGGAAGAGAGACCTTCCTGGGAATTATAGGCCAGTGAGGCTTACTTCTGTGGTGGGCAAGGTATTGGAGAGAAGTATTAGGGATAGGATTTATAGTTATTTAGAGAGAAATGAATTGATTGGGGATAGTCAGCATGGTTTTTGTGAAGGGTAGGTCGTGCCTTACTAACCTTATTGAGTTTTTTGAAAAAGTGACCAAAGAGGTGGATGGGGGTAAGGCGGTTGATGTGGTATATATGGACTTTAGTAAGGCGTTTGATAAGGTGCCCATGGAAGACTTCTGCAGAAAATGCAGATGTATGGGATAGAGGGTGATTTAGCTAATTGGGTTAGGAATTGGCTAGCAGATAGAAGACAGAGGGTGGTGGTTGATGGGAGATATTCATCTTGGAGTTCGGTGACAAGTGGTGTACCTCAGGGGTCTGTTTTGGGGCCCCTGCTGTTTGTAATTTTTATAAATGCTCTGGATGAGGGTATTGAGGGATGGATCAGTAAATTTGCAGATGATACTAAAGTTGGTGGTGTGGTAGATAGTGAAGAGGGGTGTTTTAGTTTACAGAGTGACTTGGACAAGTTGCAGAGCTGGGCCGCGAGGTGGCAAATGGAGTTTAATGTGGAAAAGTGTGAGGTAATGCACTTTGGCAGGAACAATAAATGTGTAGAGTATAGGGCTAATGGTAGGGCTCTTAATAGTGTTGAGGAACAGAAGGATCTTGGTGTATGTGTCAATCGATCCCTGAAAGTAGGCAGTCAAGTGGATAAAGTTGTTAAGAAGGCAGATGGAGTCTTAGCTTTTATTGGTAGGGGGATTGAATTTAGGAGCCGCAGCATCATGTTGCAACTGTACAAAACTCTAGTGCGGCCGCACTTGGAGTATTGTGTGCAGTTCTGGTCCCCGCATTATAAGAAAGATGTGGAGGCATTGGAGAGGGTACAGAGGAGGTTTACCAGGATTTTGCCTGGTATGGAGGGCAGGTCCTATGAAGAGAGGTTGAAGGATTTGAGGTTGTTTTCGTTAGAAAGGAGGCGGCTAAGAGGGGATCTTATTGAAGCATATAAGATGATTAGAGGTTTAGATAGGGTGGACAGTGATAGCCTTTTTCCTAGGATGGAGAAAGCTATCACGAGGGGACACAGCTTTAAATTAAGGGGTATGAGTTATAGGACGGATATCAGAGGTAGGTTCTTTACTCAAAGAGTGATTAGGGAGTGGAATGCCCTGCCTGCAGCTGTTGTAGATGCGCCAAGTTTGGTGGCGTTTAAGAGGTTAGTTGAGAAGTATATGGAAGAGAAGGGAATGGTTTAGTTAGGAGGGGCATTGCTTTTTATTTTGGTCGGCACAACATCGAAGGCCGAAGGGCCTGTTCTGTGCTGTATTGTTCTATGTTGTATTATGATGTGGGGGGGGGGCAGATGATGATTATTGGTGGTTTTAACAAGTATTGCTGGTGTTCGTGTGTGATGATTGGTATTTGACTGAGTGCTGTATTTCCTCCTAAGGCTCTGTATGATTATCTACCGAATGTGAATGACCTACAGCCTATGCTGGCTTGGCTCGCCGTTATGGAGAAAGCTCATATCAACTTGTGCAGGTAATGATTTTGCCTCATTTGGGCCCTGCAGAGTACAGAATTATTTTGGAGTCTGTAGGATTTGGGATTTTTGTTTGGAGTCAGAGTAATACAGCCCTGAAACAGGCCCTTTGGCCCACCATGTCTATGCTGACCATTGATACTAATCCCATTTACCAGCACTTAGTCCTTAGCCTGCTATGCCTTGGCGATTAGACTGCTTGTTCAGCTTGTTCTTAATTGTTGTGAGAGTCTCTGCCTCTGGCATCCTCTCACACAGCATGTTCCATCTTTCCACCATCTTCCTCAGATCCCTCTAAACCACTTACTCCTCACTGTAATCCTATGACATCTCTGCCATGGGAAAAAGATTATCTACCCTATCTATGCTTCTCATAATTTTGTATAGCTCTGTCAAAACCTGCCTCAGTCTGCTCTGCTCCAGGAAAAACCAAACCCAGCCCTAACCAGCCTCTCTTTATAGCTGAAACTTTCCATCCCAGGCAACGCCCTGGTGTATTCTCTTCAGTGCGATCACATCCTTCCAATAGTGTGGTGACCAGAACTGTGCACAGTACTCCATCAGTGACCTAGCCAATGTTAGCTAAATTTGTACCAAGATCTCCCTGCTTCTATATTCTGTGCCCCAGCTAATAAGAACATAAGAAATAGGAGCAGGAGTAGACCATCCAGCCCTTTGAGCCTGCCCCGTCGTTCAATAAGATCATGGCTGATCTGAAGTGGATCAGTTCCACTTCCCCACTTTCTCCCCAAAACCCTTAATTCCCCTATCAGAAACCTATCTACCCATGACTTAGATATATTCAGCAAGGTAGTCCCCACCACTCCAATGGGCAGAGAATTCCAGAGATTCACCAGCCTTTGGGTGAAGAAGTTCCTCCTCAACTCCGTTCTAAACTGCCCTTCCCCCTTACTTTGAGGCTGTGCCCTCTAGTCCTGCTATACTTTCTAAGTGGGAAGAATCTCTTTACCCTATCTATCCCTTTCATTATCTTATATGTCTCTATAAGATTCCCC
This sequence comes from Sphyrna mokarran, assembly GCA_024679065.1. Lineage (NCBI taxonomy): Eukaryota > Metazoa > Chordata > Chondrichthyes > Carcharhiniformes > Carcharhinidae > Sphyrna > Sphyrna mokarran. The sequence continues at coordinate 1,155,951 of JAGIQG010000017.1, read as the reverse complement.
CCTCAGCCTTCTAAACTGGTACAGACTCAGTCTACTCAATCTCTCTTCATAGGCTAACCCCCTCATCTCCGGTATCAGCCTGGTGAACCTTCTCTGCACTCCCTCCAAGGCCAATATATCCTTTTGCAAATGTGGCGACCAAAACTGCACACAATAATCCAGTTGCAGCCTCACCAGTGCCCTGTACAGTTGCAGCAAGACCTCCCTGCTTTTATATTCTATCCCCCTCGCTATAAAGACCAACATTCCATTCACCTTCTTGATCACCTGCTGCACCTGCAGACTGGGTTTTTGCGATTTGTGCACAAGGATCCCCAGGTCCCTCTGCACCATTGCATGCTGCAGCTTTTCGTGTTTTAAATAATAATCCCTCCTACAATTATTTCTATCAAAGTGAATAACCTCACACTTGCTAACATTATTCTCCATCTGCCAGGTCCTCGCCCACTCACAACCTATCCAGATTTCTTTGCAGACTTTCCACACCCTCCATGCAATTTGCACTTCCACTCATCTTCGCGCCATCAGCAAATTTCATTACCCTGCACTCAGCCCCTTCCTCCAGATCGTCTATGTAAATGGTAAACAGTTGAAGCCCCAGCACCGATCCCTGCAGCACTCCACTAGTCACCAACTGCCAACCAGAATAGCACACATTGATTCCAACTCTCTGCTTCCTGTTAGACAACCAATCCTCTATCCACACTAACACCTTACCTCCAACTCCCTGCACCCTAACCTTCTGCAGCAATCTTTTGTGAGGCACCTTATCAGATGCCTTTTGGAAATTTAAAAACACATCCACTGGTTCCCCTCTGTCTACCACACTAGTCACATCCTCATAGAAATCCAATAAATTCGTCAAACACAACTTCCCCTTAACAAATCTGTGCTGTGTCTGCTTAATCAAACCATTCTTTTCTAGGTGCCTTGCTATTTCTTTGATGACGGATTCTAACATTTTTCCAACTACAGACATGAAAGTAACCGGCCTATAATTCCCTGCCTTTTGTCTGCTACCTTTTTTAAACAGCGGCGTAACATTAGCTGTTTTCCAATCTTCCGGCACTTCCCCGGACTGCAACAAATTTTGATAAATAATTACTAAGGCATCCGCTATCACCTCTGCCATTTCTTTCAGAACCCTGGGATGCATTCCGTCCGGTCCCGGGAACTTGTCTACCTTCAGTCCTGTTAGTCTATCAAGCACTACCTCTCTAATAACAGTAATCACATCAAGGATCTTATCTCATCTACCATCCTTCTATCTTTAATATCCGGCAAACTATTTGTGTCCTCCTCTGTGAAGACCGACACAAAAAACTTATTTAAAGCCTCAGCCATTTCCTCATCGTCCACAGCTAAAACCCCCCTCTCGTCCTCCAAGGGTCCAACATTCACTCCAGCTAGTCTCCTCTTTATTTATTTGTAATAACTTTTACTGTCTTTTTTTTATATATTTAGAGCTAGTTTAGCTTCATGCTCTATTTTTCCTTTATCCCTTTCTTAGTCATTCTTTGTTGTTTTTTAAATCTTTCCCAATCTTCTAATCGCCCACTATTTTTAGCAGTTCTGAACGCATTAGCTTTTAATTTAATACTCTCTTTTATTTCCTTCGATAACCACAGCCAGTTATCCCTCCTCCTATAGTACTTCTTTATAATTGGAATATATTTCTGCTGAGTACCAAAAAAGATCTTAAAAATCCTCCACTGTTCCTCAGCCGTCCTACCAACCAATCTGCGTCCCCAATCTACATTTGCCAATTCTGCTCTCATCCTATCATATACCCCTCTTTTCAAATAGAGGACACAGGTTCGGGACCCTTCTTTCTCATATTCCATCTGCATCAGAAATTCAACCATTACTATGATCGTTCATCCCAAGAGGATCCCTCACAAGAAGATCCCTAATTCTGCCTGCCTCATTACACAGTAACAAACCACAGAAATAGAACCATAGAAGATTACAACTCAAACAGGCCTTTTGGTCCTTCTTGTCTGTGCCGGACATTTTTTGCCCAGTTCCACTGACCTGCACCTGGACCATATCCCTCCACACCCCTCTCATCCATGAACCTGTCCAAGTTTTCCTTAAATGTTAAAAGTGACCCCGCATTTACCACTTTATCTAGCAACTCATTCCACACTTCCATCACACTCTGCGTGAAGAAGCCCACCTAACATTCCCTTTAAGCTTTTCTCCTTTCACCCTTAACCCATGCCCTCTGGTTTTTTTTTTCTCCCCTAGTCTCAGTGGAAAAAACCTGCTTGTGTTCACTCTATCTATACCCATCAAAATCTTATATACCTCTGTGCGTGGAGCCTGAGGACATAGGAGAGACACTGAATGAGTATTTTTCGTCAGTATTCATGCAGGAGAAAGACAATGTTGTCGGGGAGAATACTGCGATACCAGGACTGGGCAGTATTGAGGTTCATAAGGAGGAGATGTTAGCGAATCTTGAGGGTATGAAAATTGATAAGTCCCCTGGGCCAGATGGGATTTACCCTAGGATTCTCTGGGAGGATAGAGAGGAGATTGCAGAGCCTTTGGCTTTGATCTTCATGTCGTCGTTAGCTACAGGTATAGTGCCGGAAGACTGGAGGATGGCAAATGTTGTCCCTTTGTTCAAAAAGGGGAGTAGGGGCCATCCTGGAAATTATAGACCGGTGAGCCTGACTTCTGTTGTGGGCAAAATCTTGGAAAGAATTATAAGGGATAGGATTTATAAGCATCTAGAGAGAAATAAATTGATTAGGGATAGTCAGCACGGTTTTGTGAAGGGTAGGTCGTGCATCACAAACCTTATTGAGTTTTTTGAGGAGGTGACCAAAGAGGTAGATAAGGGTAAGGCAGTTGATGTAGTGTATATGGATTTTAGCAAAGCGTTTGATAAGGTTCCCCATGGTAGGCTACTGCAGAACGTGCAGATGCATGGGATTGAAGGTGATTTAGCAGTTTGGATTAGGAATTGGCTAGCTGATAGAAGACAGAGGGTGGTGGTTGATGGGAAATATTCAACCTGGAGTGCAGTTACAAGTGGTGTACCTCAAGGATCTGTTTTTGGGCCACTGCTGTTTGTCATTTTTATAAATGACCTAGATGAGGGTGTAGAGGGTTGGATTAGTAAATTTGCTGACGATACCAAAGTGGGGGGGGTTGTAGATAGCGAGGATGGATGTTACAGTTTGCAGAGGGACATAGATAGGTTGCAGAGCTGGGCCGTGAGGTGGCAAATGGAATTCAATACGGATAAGTGTGAGGTGATTCACTTTGGTAGGAATAACAGGCATATGAAATATAGGACTAATGGAAGGACCCTTAATAGTGTTGTCGAGCAGAGGGATCTTGGGGTACAAGTACATAGCTCTTTGAAAGTTGGCACCCAGGTCGATAAAGTTGTTAAGAAGGCGTACGGTGTGTTAGCTTTTATTGGTAGAGGGATTGAATTTAGGAGTCGTGAGGTTATGTTACAACTGTACAAAACTCTGGTGTGGCCGCACTTGGAGTATTGCATACAGTTCTGGTTGCCGCATTATAAGAAAGATGTGGAAGCATTGGAAAGGGTGCAGAGGAGGTTTACCAGGATGTTGCCTGGTATGGTGGGAAGGCCTTATGATGAAAGGCTGAGGGACCTGAGGTTATTTTCATTAGAGAGAAGAAGGTTACGCGGTGACCTAATTGAGGCGTATAACATAGAACATAGAACAATACAGCACAGAACAGGCCCTTCGGCCTTCGATGTTGTGCCGACCAAAATAAAAAGCAATGCCCTCCAAACTAAACCATTCCCTTCTCTTCCATATACATATCAATTAACCTCTTAAACGCCACCAAACTTGGCGCATCTACAACAGCTGCAGGCAGGGCATTCCACTCCCTAATCACTCTTTGAGTAAAGAACCTACCTAATAAGATGATCAATAAGATGATCAAGGGATTGGATAGGGTGGATAGTGAGAGCCTTTTTCCTCGGATGGCGATGACCAACACGAGAGGACATAACTTTAAATTAAGAGGTGGTAGTTATAGGACGGATGTCAGAGGCAGGTGGTGAGAGCGTGAAATGCCCTGCCTGCAGCAGTTGTGGACTCGCCTACTTTGGGGGCATTCAAATGTTCGGTGGATAGGCATATGGATGATATTGGAATAGTTTAGGTTAGAGGGTCCACTGGCCGGCGCAACATCGAGGGCCGAAGGGCCTGTACCGCGCTGTAATGTTCTATGTTCTATCAAATCTGCCCTCATTTTTCTACATCCAAGGGAATAAAGTCCTAACCTATTCAACCTCTCTCTATAACTCAGCTTCTCAAGTCCCGGCAACATCCTTGTAAACCTTCCCTGCACTCTTTCAACCTTATTTACATCCTTCCTGTAACTGGGTGACCAAAACTCTACACAATATGCTAAATTCGGCCTCACCAATGCCTTATATGACCTTACTATAACACTCCAACTTTTATACTCAATACTCCGATTTATAAAGGCCAGTGTACCAAAAGCAATCTTTATGACCCTATCTACCTATGACATCACTTTTAGGGAATTCTGTACCTGTATTCCTAGATCCCTCTGTTCATCTACACTCTTCAGAGTTCTACCATTTACCCTGTATGTTCTGCTTTGGTTTGTTCTTCCAAAGCAGAATACCTCACATTTGTCTGCGTTTATTTCCATTTGCCATTTTTCAGCTCATTTTTCTAGTTTGTCCAAATCCCTCTACAAGCTTTGAAAACCTCCTCATTGTCCACTGCACTTCCCATCTTTGTATCATCAGCAAATTTGTTGATCCAATTCACCACAATAACATCCAGATCATTGGTATAAATGACAAACAACAATGGACCCAACACCGATCCCTGTGGCACTCCACTAGTCACGGGCCTCCATCAGAGAAGCAATCCTCCATATCCACTCTCTGGCTTCTTCCATTGAACTCAGTAAGAATTTAGCAACACCAATTTTAAATCCAACCGATTTATTTGATAGTAAATTTGCGAGCTTTCGACACTGTGTCTTTGTCAGGCAAATGTCAGGCAGATTTGCCTGACAAAGACACAGAGTGTCGAAAGCTTGCAAATTTACTATCAAATAAGTCGGTTGGATTTAAAATTGGTGTTGCTAGATTCTTACTGAGTTCTTGCTACCCCAATCCAACACCGGCATCTCTACATCATTCTTCCATTGAGCCAGTGTCTAATCCAATTTACCATCTCCCCATGTAAATCTAGTGACGGAACCTTCCAAACTAACCTTCCATGAGGGATCTTGCCAAAGACCTTGCTAAAATCCAGGTAGACAACATCTACCACCTTCCCTTCATTTACTTTCCTGGTAACCTTGAAAAACTTTAATAGATTGGTCAGACATGACCTACCATGCACAAAGCCATGTTGACTCTCCTTAATAAGTCCCTGTCTATCTAAATATTTGTAGATCCTATCTCTTATCACACCTTCCAATAACTTGCCCACCACCAAGTCAAACTTTCTAGCCTATAAGTTCGTGGATTTCTTTTGGAACCTTTTTTAAACAACAGAACAACATGAGCCACCCTCCAATCATCCGGCACCTCCCCCGTGAGTGCTGACATTTTAAATACGTCTGCCAGGGCTCCTGCAAGTTCAATACTAGCCTTCCTCAAGGTCTGTGGGAATACCCTGTCCAGTCCTGGGGATTTATCCACTTCGATTTGCCTCAAGCCAGCCAGCACCACCTCCTTTTTAATCTGTAAAGATTCCATGACCTCCCTACATATTTTCCCCTATTTCTATAGACTCCACGCCTGTTTTCATCAGTAAATACGAATACAAAAGAACACCATTTAGTATCTCCCCCTTCTCTTTTGGTTCCAAACACTGTCTATCACTCTGATCTTCAAGAGGATCAATTTTATCTCTCACTATCCTTTTGCTCCTAACATACCTATAAAAGCTCTTTGGATTTTCCTTCACTCTGTCTGTCAAAGCAATCTCATATCTTCTTTTAGCCCTCCTGATTTCCCTCTTAAGTAGCTTCTTGCACTTTTTATATTCCTTGAGCATCTGATCTGTTCCTTGCTGTTTGTACATTTCATACAACTGTCTCTTCCTCTTAATCAGCGTTACAATCTCTCTCGAGAACCAAGGTTCCTTATTCCTATTTATTTTGCCTTTAATCCTGACAGGAACATACAAACTCTGCACTCTCAAAACTTCTCCTTTGAAGACCTCCCACTTTCCATTTACATCCTTACCAGAGAACAGCCTGTGCCAATCCACACTTCCCAGAGCCCTTCTCATTTCATGAAATTTGGCCTTTTTCCAGTTCAGAACCTCAACCCAAGGACCAGATCTATCCTTATCCATGATCAGGTTGAAACTAATGGCATTATGATCACTGGGTCCAAAGTGTTCCTTCACACTCACATCCATCACCTGCCCTAACTCATTCCCAATAGGAGATCCAATATTGCATCCTCTCTAGTTCGCACCTCTATATACTGATGTAAAAAATTCTTCTGAACACATTTTACAAACTCTACCCCGTCTTAACTTTTAACAGTATGTGAGTCACAATCTATATGTGGAAAATTAAAATCCCCTACTATCGCAACTTTGTGTTTCTTGCAGTTGTCAGCTAACTCTCTGCAGATTTGCTCCTCCAATTCCCTGTATCTCGTAGTCTATAATACAACCCCATTAATGTGGTCATACTTTCCTGTTTCTCAGCTCTACGCATAGGGCCTCTGTAGACAAGCTCCCTAATCTATCCTGCCTGAGTACTGCTACAACACTTCCCCTGACTAGCAATGCCACCCTCCCCATCTTTTATCCCTCTGCCTCTATCACGCCTGAAACATTGGAACCTTGGAACATTGAGCTGCCAGTCCTGCCCCTCCTGTAGCCAAGTTTCACAAATGGCTACAATGTCATATTTCCACGTGTCAATCCACACTTTCAGCTCATCTGCCTTCCTCACAATACTCCTGGCATTGAAATAGACACACCTCAAAAGATTATTTCCACTACAGTCAACTCTTCTATTTGTGATATTGCCTGAACTAACCTGTCTTTTTATCCGTGTTCCACTATCTGCTCTGGCACTCTGGTTCCCATCCCCCTGGAAATCCAGTTTAAACCCTCCCCAATAACACTAGCAAACCTCTCTACAAGTATTTTGGTCCCCTTGTAGTTTAGGTGTTACCTGTCTCTCTTGTACAGATCACACCCCAGAAGAGGTCCCAATGATCCAGAATCTGAAACCCTGCCTCCTACACTAGTTCCTCAGCCACATGTTCATCCGCCCAGCATCCTACTCTTACCCTTACTGGCACGTGATACAGGTAGTAATCCTGAGATTACTACCCTCAGGATCCTGCTTTTTAACTTCCTTCCAAGGTCTCTATACTCTTTCTTTAGGACCTCCTCACTCTTCCTACCTACATCATTGGTACTGATGTGTACCATTACATCTGGCTGATCTCCTTCCCACTTTAGAACGCTGTGCACACAATCAGAGAATCCCTGACCTTGGCACCCGGGAGGCAACAAACCACATGGGAATCTCTGTCCTGACCACAGAACCTCCTGTCCATACCTCTGACTATTGAATGCCCTTTCACTACCACTCTCCTTCCTCCCATCCTTTTGTGCTGCAGAATCAGACTCAGTATCAGAGTTCTGGTTGTCACAGCTTGTCCCAAGTAAAGCATCCTCCACAACAGTATCCAATTCAGTATACCAGTTGTGCAGGGGAATGGCTGCAGGAGAACCCTGCTCTGCCTGCTCTTTCATATTTCCATTTCCTCTCCTTACAGAAACCCAATTTCCTGTGCTCTGCTGCTTAGGAGTAACTACCTCCGTAAGGATACTGTCTAGAGACTTCTCATTCTCCCGAATTAAATGGAGGTCATCAAGCTCCTTCTCCAGTTCCCTAACATGCTGTGCTAGCAGCTGTAGCTGGATGCACCTCTTGCAGGTGTTGTCATCAGGGTTACCGGAGGTCTCCCTGATCTCCAACATCCTGCAAGAAGAGCATTCCAACATCTTACCTGGCATTTTTTTCTTCCTGAAAAGAATAAACTTTCCAAAAAAGGGAAAAAAGAACCTACTCTCGCCTCTGCCTGTTTACAGTGAAGTCCATTGAGCCAAAGCCCTTCAGCCTTCACTCTGCTCCCTCTCACTTTGCTGCCCACTGTATAGAGTGATCTGCTGTTTATAGTGCCCTTTCACCAGCAGTTTTTCCAGTTTAAGAAAAAAAACTTTTGAAAGGAAAGAAGCCCACAAAAAAACTTGAGCTTAATGGATGAATAAATAAACATTCACTGCCTTACTCTCAGCACAAATCTCTCCCTTTCGAAACTTGCTCTGGTCACAACAATAATGATGGCAAGCATTCCATGTGCCTTCTTCACCCACCGCCTATCTGGACTGCCACCTTCAAGAATCTGTGGAATTGTACAGCAAGGTCCCTTTGCTCCTTAGTACTCCTTAGAACATAGAACATTACAGCGCAGTACAGGCCCTTCAGCCCTCGATGTTGCGCTGGCCAGTGGACCCTCTAACCTAAACTATTCCAATATCATCCATATGCCTATCCATATGAACCTACCGTTCATTGTGTAAATCCTGCTCTTATTCGATCTCCCAAAATACATCACCTCACACTTATCAGAATTAAATTCCGTCTGCCCAATTTACCAGCTGATCAGTGTCAATCTGTAACCTCAAACTATCCTCCTCACTATCAACACCATTAATTTTCATGTCATTTGCAAACTTACTAATTATACCTTCTACACTCACATCTAAGTTGTTACTGTATATAATAAACAGCAAGGGTGCCAGCTCCAATCCCTGTGATACATCACTGGTCATAGACTTCCAAACGCAACCAACTATTCTTGTTCTTTGCTTCCTAATAACAAGTCAACTTTGATCCAATTTTCCAACTTGCCTTGGATTCTATGGGCTTGAACCTTTTGGACCAGCCTCCATGTGGGACCTTGTCAAAGGCTTTACTGAAATCCATGTAAACTGCATCAACTGTGCTACACCCACCAATATATGTAGTTATCTTTTCAAAAAAACTCAGTTATTTAGACAAGATTCCCACCTTTGCCCCCCAGCAATAGTACGTTGAAATCCCTATCTTTCCAAATGTGGATTAATCCTGCTCTGCAGAATTTTTTCCAATTTCTATACCACTGCATTTTGTTGGATGTGGGGCTTATCTCAGGTTCTGTAGGATATGGGATTTCTTTGAGGGTCTATAGGATTTTGGGGTGTAGGATATGAGATTTATTTTGAGGTCAGTAGGACATGGGATTTATTTTGGGGTCTGTTGGTTATGGGATTTATTTTGGGGTCTGTTGGTTATGGGGTTTATTTTCAGGTGTAGGATATGGGTTTATATGAGCGTCTTTAGGATATGGAATTTATGGTCTGGGATATGAGGTCAGTGGGCTATGCAGGGATATATAGGAGCTGTGTTTATATGGGGGTCTGTGGGATATTGGATTTATTTTGGAATCTGTAGTATATAGTATTTATTTGGAATTCTGTAGGATGGATTTATTTCAGCTGTAGGATATGGGTTTATATGGGAGTTTATATGGGAATATAGGATTTATTTGGGATCTGTAGAATATGGGATTTACTTGGGGATCTGCAATATGAGATTTATTTCAAGGTTTGTGGGATATGGAGTTATTTAGAGGTGTGTGGGGTTTGAGGTTTTATTGCTGACCTGTGCTCTTTGATTCACTGTGTCCATTCTCACCTTCTGTTGTTAGGTTGCAGGGTTTGCAATGTTTGGCTCATCTCCCTCGCCTGTTCTCCACAGCTGTTAGCTGCCTCCTATCACCCCACTCACAGCTGATGGCAGCCGCAGCAGATACCATGAAGGTGGGTTAGAGTCATTGTGTTTACTATAAAATTGTTGTTCCCAAGTCACTGAAATCTTAACATGGGAATGATCCTGCAAAGTTTTCTGGCAGAAGCTTTGAATTAGGCGCATGTGTATTCAGATGAAACACACTGGCCATCAGGACCTGAACTGGTGATTGAACCTTTGGGGACAGAGGAGATAAACTGTGCGGTTTGATGTGGTGAACGGGTCAACTTTTATTTGCAGTGACCTGAGACCCCCAGGTGTTCAGCGTCCACATAAGGACCATAGAATATTTACAGCTATTTGGCCTGTCTTGTGTCTCTAGCTCTCTGAAGGAATATTTATCTCATGCAACTTGCCAGCCTTTTCCCGGTCACCCTCCAGATGTTTCATTTCAGGTAAGGATTCAATTGTCTCAGAATGGAACCATCAAAGTTTAAAAGTTTAAAGTTTTTATTTATTTATTAATCACAAGTAAGGCTTACTTTCACTGCAATGAAGTTACTGTGAAATTCCTCTAGTTGTCACACTCTGGCGCCTCTTCGGGTCAATGCACCTAGGCAGCATGTCTTTCAGAATGTGGGAGGAAACTGTGGTACCCGGAGGAAGCCCACACTTCACCAGTACAGGCCCAGGCAGATCCTAACCACGCGCTGTGTGAAAATATTTCTCCTCATCACCCCATTGTTTTGCATGACAATTATCTTTAACTCAGTGTTCTCTGGTTCAGAGTCCTTCCATTGGACCTTTGATAAGGTCCCACATGCAAGGCTTCTGGAGAAGGTGAGAGGGCATGGGATCCAAAGGGCTTTGGCCTCGTGGATCCAGAACTAGCTTGCCGGCAGAAGGCAGAGAGTGGTTGTGGATGGGTCTTGTTCTGCATGGAGGTTGGTAACCAGTGGAGTGCCCCAGGGATCTGTTCTGGGACCCTTGCTGTTTGTCATTTTCATAAATGACCTGGATGAGGAAGTGGAGGGATGGGTTAGAACATAGAACGTTACAGTGCAGAACAGGCCCTTCGGCTTTCGATGTTGCGCAGACCAATTAGGAAAAAGCAATGACCCTCTAACCTAAACCATTCCCTTTTCATCCATAAACTTATCTACTAACCTCTTAAACGCCACCAAACTTGGCGCATCTACAACTGACGCAGGCAAGGCATTCCATACCCTTACCACCCCCTGGGTAAAGAACCTACCTCTGACATCTGTCCTAAAACCACCACCCCTTAATTTAAAGCTATGTCCCCTCTTGCTACCTTTCTCCATCTGAGGAAAAAGGCTATCACTGTCCACCCTATCTAACCCTCTAATCATCTTTTATGTTTCAATAAGGGTTAGTAAGTTCGCCAATGGTACAAAGGTCGGTGGTGTTGTGGATGGTCTGGAGGGATGTCAGAAGTTGCAGCGGGACGTAGCAAGGATGACAGGATGCAAGACTGGGCGGAGAGGTGGCAGATGGACTTCAACGCGGATAAATGTGTAGTGGTCCATTTTGGCAGGAATAATGGGATGAAGGAGTACAATTTAAGGGGTAGGAGTCTTAGCTGTGTTGTAGAGCAAAAGGATCTCGGAGTCCGGATCCATAGGACTCTTAAATCGGTCTGGCAGGTGGAAGAAGTGGTCAAGAAGATGTACGGTGTACTGGCCTTCGTTAATCGAGGAATAGAGTTTAGGAGTCAGGAAGTAATGATGCAGCTCTATAAACTGCCTATAAGTTGAGAAGAGCTAAAAGAGAACACGAGAAGACTTTGGCTGATAGGATCAAGGAGAATCCTAAAGCTTTCTTTAGATATGTTAAGAATAGAAGATTGGTTAGGTCAAGATTAGGGCCAGTCAGAGACAGCAGTGGGAAGTTGTGTGTGCAGCCTGAAGAGATTGGAGAGGTACTGAATAAATATTTCTCTTCGGTATTCACGCAGGGAGATGTAAATGTAGTTGTGGAGAACACTGGGATACAGGGTTGCAAACTGGAAAGTATTGAAGTAGATAAGGAGGATGTGCTAGATATTCTTGAGGTTTGAAGTTAGATAAGTCCCCTGGGCCGGACGGGATTTACCCTAGGATTCTCTGGGAGGCAAGAGAGGCGATTGCAGAGCCTGTGGCTCTGATCTTCAGGTCGTCGTTGGTTACGGGTATAGTTCCGGAAGACTGGAGGATAGCGAATGTGGTCCCATTGTTCAAGAAGGGGAAGAGAGACTTTCCTGGGAATTATAGGCCGGTGAGTCTTACTTCTGTTGTGGGCAAAGTTTTGGAGAGAATTATTAGGGATAGGATTTATAGTTATTTAGAGAGAAACGAATTGATTGGGGATAGTCAGCATGGTTTTGTGAAGGATAGGTTGTGCCTTACTAACCTTATTGAGTTTTTTTGAAAAAGTGACCAAAGAGGTGGATGGGGGTAAGGCAGTTGATGTGGTATATATGGGCTTTAGTAAGGCGTTCGATAAGGTGGCACATGGAAGGCTTCTGGAGAAAATGCAGATGTATGGGATTGAGGGTGATTTAGCTAATTGGATTAGGAATTGGCTAGCAGATAGAAGACAGAGGGTGGTGGTTGATGGGAAATATTCATCGTGGAGTTCGGTGACAAGTGGTGTACCTCAGGGGTCTGTTTTGGGGCCCCTGCTGTTTGTAATTTTTATAAATGATCTGGATGAGGTGATTGAAGGATGGATTAGTAAATTTGCAGATGACACTAAAGTCGGTGGAGTGGTAGATAGTGAAGAGGGGTGTTATAGTTTGCAGAGAGATTTGGACAAGTTGCAGAGCTGGGCCGAGAGGTGGCAAATGGAGTTTAATGTGGAAAAGTGTGAGGTAATTCACTTTGGCAGGAATAACAAATGTGTACAGTATAGGGCTAATGGTAGGATCTTAATAGTGTTGAAGAACAGAGGGATTTTGGTGTATATGTTAATAGATCCCTGAAAGTTGGCAATCAAGTCGATAAGGTTGTTAAGAAGGCATACGGAGTCTTAGCTTTTATTGTAGGGGGATTGAATTTCGGAGCCGCAACGTCATGTTGCAACTGTACAAAACTCTAGTGCGGCCGCACTTGGAGTATTGTGTGCAGTTCTGGTCCCCCAATTATAAGAAAGATGTGGAGGCATTGGAGAGGGTACAGAGGAGGTTTACCAGGATGTTGCCTGGTATGGAGGGCAGGTCTTATGAAGAGAGGCTGAGGGATTTGAAGTTGTTTTCGTTGGAAAGAAGGCGACTAAGAGGAGACCTTATTGAAACATATAAGATGATTAGAGGTTTAGATAGGGTGGACAGTGATAGCCTTTTTCCGAGGATGGAGAAAGCTAGCACGAGGGGACATAGCTTTAAATTAAGGGGTGGTAGTTATAGGACGGATGTCAGAGGTAGGTTCTTTACCAGAGGGTGGTAAGGGTATGGAATGCCCTGCCTGCTGCAGTTGTAGATGCGCCAAGTTTGGTGGCGTTTAAGAGGTTAGTAGATAAGTTTATGGATGAAAAGGGAATGGTTTAGGTTAGAGTATCATTGCTTTTTGTTAATTGGTCGGCGCAACATCGAAGACCGAATGGCCTGTTCTGTGCTGTAATGTTCTATGTTCTATAAGACTCTTGTCAGACCCCACTTTGAGTATTGTGCACAGTTCTGGTCGCCTCACTATAGGAAGGATCTAGAGGCTATTGAGAGAGTGCAGAGGAGATTTACAAGGATGCTGCCTGGATTGGGAGGCAGGCCTTAAGAAGATAGGTTGAGGGAACTGGGACTCTTCTCACTGGAGAGACGTAGGTTGAGAGGCGATCTGATAGAGGTTTATAAAATGTTGAGAAGAATAGATAGGGTGGATTCTCAGAGGCTATTTCCCCGAGCTGAAATGGTCACTACGAGAGGACACAGATTTAAGGTGCAGAGAAGCAAATACAGAGAGAATGTTAGGGGTACGTTTTTCACTCAGAGGGTGGTGAGTGAATGGAATCGGCTGCCGTCGGAGGTTGTTGAGGCAAACTCACTGGGGTCTTTTAAAAGACTTCTGGATGAGTATATGGAAACGAATGGGATAGGGGGTTATAGATAGGTCTTTGGATTGGTAGATATAGATGTGATCGGCGCAACTCGTGGGCCGAAGGGCCTGTTTATGCTGTAGTGTTCTATGTTCTCAATGTTTTTCCCTATTCCACACTCTTCATATTTCTGAATATACCTGTACTCTCAACCCTCTCTCCAGAAACTCAGGATCTTTTCCATCAACTTATCAACCACTGAGGTTAGATTCAGCGGTTGATAATTTCCTGGGCTATCTCTATTCCCTTTCTTGAATGTAGGAACCACATCTGCAAACTTCTCCAGTCTTTCCGAGTAATTGCAAATCCTTGGAGCTATTCTTGTGAATCTTTTCTGCATCCTCTTTAATGCCTTACATCCTTCAGAAGGTGTGGTGTCCAGCACCTGAGGCAATACTGAACATAGTGGAAGGTTCTAATTGCTCCTGCTTAATACTCTTCATGCAGGTGCTGCTGAGAGAGTGTGTGGCCCCATTTGTGACTGATATCGGAGTCTTTGCTTCATCTTCCCCATCAGGAGCTGCCTCCTATGTTTGTAAAATGTTCAGGTGAGATATTTCAGCTT
>JAGIQG010000017.1:1000984-1141378 GCA_024679065.1 Sphyrna mokarran | reverse complement strand
ATCTTGTACACCTCTATTAGATCTCCTCTAAGTCTACGTCTTTCTAAGGAAAACAGTCCTAATTTGCCTAACCTCTCCTCGTAACTCAGACCTTCCATACCATGCAGCATCCTGGTAAACCTCCTCTGCACTCTCTCCAGAGTCTCCACGTCCTTCCGGTAGTAAGGCGACCAGAACTGGACGCAGTATTCCAAATGAGGTCTAACCAGCGTTTTGTACAACTGCAACATTAAAGGCCAGCTCTTGTACTCTATACCCCTTCCTATAAAGGCTAGCATACTATATGCTTTCTTCACAACCTTCTCCACTTGCTCTGCCACCTTCAGAGACTTGTTCACCTGCACCCCCAGGTCCCTCTGCGTTTCTATACTCTTAATAGGTCTACCCTTTATCATATACCTCCCCCCTACATTCTTTCTCCCGAAATGCATCACCTCACATTTATCAGGATTGAATTCCATCTGCCATCTGTCTGCCCAAGCTACCAGCCTATCTATGTCCTGCTGCATCGCCTGACAATGCTCCTCACTATCCGCAAGTCCAGCCATCTTTGTATCGTCTGCAAACTTGCTGATCACTCCACTTACTCCCTCTTCCAAGTCATTTATATATATTACAAATAGAAGAGGTCCCAGTACCGAGCCTTGCAGCACACCACTAGTGACCGACCTCCAGCTAGAGAAACACCCTTCCGCTATTACTGTCTGTCTCCTATTACCAAGCCAGTTGCTTATCCATCTAGCTACCTATATACCTAAAAGGGCACCTATACCTATTCCTAAAAGGGATAGACATAAACCGAAGGGAAGAAGTTACAGCTGGGGGAAAGGTAATTATGAGGCTATTAGGTGAGATTTAGGATACATAGGGTGGAGCAGGAAACTGCAGGGGCTGGGAACACCTGAAATGTGGAACTTATTCAAGGAACAGCTACTGCGAGTCCTTGATAAATATGTACCTGTCAGGCAGGAAGGAAATGATAGAGCGAGGGAACTGTGGTGTACTAAGGAAGTTAGTTCACTAGTGAAGAGGAAAAAGGAGGCTTATATAAAGATGAGACGTGAAGGCTCGTTTAGGGCACTGGACAGTTATAAATTAGCCAGGAGGGAACTAAAGAGGGAGATAAGAAGAGCTAGAAGAGGACATGAGAAGACTAAAGCTTTTTATAGATATGTTAAGAATAAAAGATTGGTCAGGTCAAGATTAGGGCCAGTCAAAGACAGTAGGGGAAAGTTGTACGTGGAGCCTGTAGAGATTGGAAAGGCACTGAATGAATATTTTTCGTCGGTCTTCAAGCAGGAAAATGTCGATGGAGTTGGGGAGGATACAGGATTGTAGACTAGACAGGATAGAGGTATATAAGGAGGAGGTGTTAGCTATTCTTGAGAGTATGAAAATAGATAAATCCCCTGGGCTGGATGGGATTTATCCCAGGTTACTCTGGGAGGCTGGAGAGGAGATTGCAGAGCCTTTGGCTTTGATCTTCATGTTGTCGTTGGCTACAGGTGTAGTGCCGGAAGACTGGAGGGTGGCAAATGTTGTCCCCTTGTTTCAGAAGGGGAGTAGAACATAGAACATAGAACATTACAGCACAGAACAGGCCCTTCGGCCTTCGATGTTGCGCCGACCAATATAAAAAGCAATGCCCCTCCAAACTAAACCATTCCCTTCTCTTCCATATACTTATCAACTAACCTCTTAAACGCCACCAAACTTGGCGCATCTACAACAGCTGCAGGCAGGGCATTCCACTCCCTAACCACCCTTTGGGTAAAGAACCTACCTCTGATATCCGTCCTATAACTATCACCCCTTAATTTAAAGCTGTGTCCCCTCGTGCTAGCTTTCTCCATCCTAGGAAAAAGGCTATCACTGTCCACCCTATCTAAACCTCTAATCATCTTATATGTTTCGATTAGGTCCCCTCTTAGCCGCCTCCTTTCTAACGAAAACAACCTCAAATCCCTCAGCCTCTCTTCATAAGACCTGCCCTCCATACCAGGCAACATCCTGGTAAACCTCCTCTGTACCCTCTCCAATGCCTCCACATCTTTCTTATAATGTGGGGACCAGAACTGCACACAATACTCCAAGTGCGGCCGCACTAGAGTTTTGTACAGTTGCAACATGACGTTGCGGCTCCGAAATTCAATCCCCCTACCAATAAAAGCTAAGACTCCATATGCCTTCTTAACAACCTTATCGACTTGACTGCCTACTTTCAGGGATCTATGCACATACACACCAAGATCCCTCTGTTCATCTAGACTATTAAGAATCCTACCATTTGCCCTATACTCTACACATTTATTATTTCTGCCATAGTGCATTACCTCACACTTTTCCACATTAAACTCCATTTGCCACCTCTCGGCCCAGCTCTGCAACTTGTCCAAGTCCCTCTGCAAACTATAACACCCCTCTTCACTATCTACCACTCCACCGACTTTAGTGTCATCTGCAAATTTACTAATCCATCCTTCAATACCCTCATCCAGATCATTTATAAAAATTACAAACAGCAGGGGCCCCAAAACAGACCCCTGAGGTACACCACTTGTCACCGAACTCCACGATGAATATCTCCCATCAACCACCACCCTCTGTCTTCTATCTGCTAGCCAATTCCTAACCAATTAGCTAAATCACCCTCTATCCCATACATCTGCATTTTCTGCAGAAGTCTTCCATGGGCCACCTTATCAAACGCCTTACTAAAGTCCATATATACCACATCAACCGCCTTACCCCATCCACCTCTTTAGTCACTTTTTCAAAAAACTCAATGAGGTTAGTAAGGCACGACCTACCCTTCACAAAACCATGCTGACTATCCCCAATCAATTCATTTCTCTCTAAATAACTATAAATCCTATCCCTAATTATTCTCTCCAATACTTTGCCCACAACAGAAGTAAGACTCACTGGCCTATAATTCCCTGGAAGGTCTCTCTTCCCCTTCTTGAACAACGGGACCACATTCGCTATCCTCCAGTCCTCCGGAACCACACCCGTAACCAACGACGACCTGAAGATCAGAGCCAGAGGCTCTGCAATCTCCTCTCTTGCCTCCCAGAGAATCCTAGGGTAAATCCCGTCCGGCCCAGGGGACTTATCCAACTTCAAACCCTCGAGAATATGCCATCCTGCAAGTAGGTACCATCCTGCAAATTATAGACCAGTGAGCCTTACATCTGTTGTGGGGAAAGTTTTGGAAAGAATTATAAGGGATAGGATTTATAGTCATTTAGAAAGAAATGAATTGATTAGGAATAGTCAACATGGATTTGTGAAGGGAAGGTCGTGCCTCACAAATCTTATTGAGTTTTTTGAAAGGGTGACCAAAGAGGTGGATAAGGGTAAGGCAGTTGATGTGGTGTATATGGATTTTAACAAAGTGTTTGATAAGGTTCCCTATGGAAGACTACTGCAGAAAATGCAGATGCATGGGATTGAGGGAGATTTAGCAATTTGGATTAGGAATTGGCTAGCTGATAGAAGACAGAGGGTGGTGGTTGATGGGATATATTCAACCTGGAGTTTAGTTACTAGTGCTGTACCTCAGGGATCTGTTTTGGGGCCACTGTTGTTTGTTGTTTTTATAAATGACCTGGATGAGGGTGTAGAGGGATGGATTAGTAAATTTGCTGATGATACCAAAGTCGGAGGAGTTGTAGACAGTGAGGATGGATGTTACAGTTTGCAGAGGGACATAGATAAGTTGCAGAGCTGGGCCGAGAGGTGGCAAATGGAGTTTAATGTGGAAAAGTGTGAGGTGATTCACTTTGGTAAGAGTAATATGTGTGCAGAATATAGGGCTAATGGTAGGCCTCTTAGTAGTGTAGATGAGCAGAGAGATCTCGGTGTACAGGTGCATAGATCTCTGAAAGTTGGTACTCAAGTTGATAAGGTTGTTAAGAAGGCGTATAGTGTGTTAGCTTTTATTGGTAGAGGGATTGAATTTTGGAGCCACAACATCATGTTGCAACTGTACAAAACTCTGGTGCGGCCGCACTTGGAGTATTGTGTGCAGTTCTGGTCGCCACATTATAAGAAAGATGTGGAGGCATTGGAAAGAGTGCGGAGGAGGTTTACCAGGATGTTGCCTGGTATGATGGGTAGGTCTTATGAGGAAAGGCTGAGAGACTTGAAGTTATTTTCATTGGAGAGAAGAAGGCTAAGAGGTGACTTAATTGAGACAAATAAGATGATCAGAAGGTTAGATAGGGTGGATAGTGAGAGCCTTCTTCCTCGGATGGAGATAGAACATAGAACATTACAGCGCAGAACAGGCCCTTCGGCCTTCGATGTTGCGCTGACCAATTAGGAACAAGCAGTGACCCTCTAACCTAAACCATTCCCTTTTCATCCATAAACTTATCCACTAACTTCTTAAACGCCACCAAACTTGGTGCATCTACAACTGCAGCAGGCAGGGCATTCCATACCCTTACCACCCTTTGGGTAAAGAACCTACCTCTGATATCCATCCTATAACTACCACCCCTTAATTTAAAGCTATATCCCCTCGTGCTAGCTTTCTCCATCCTAGGAAAAAGGCTATCACTGTCCACCCTATCTAAACCTCTAATCATCTTATATATTTTGATAATGTCCCCTCTTAGCCGCCTTCTTTCTAACGAAAACAACCTCAAATCCCTCAGCCTCTCCTCATAAGACCTGCCCTCCATACCAGGCAACATCCTGGTAGACCTCCTCTGTACCCTTAACATGGATAACATGAAGGGACACAGCTTTAAATTAAGGGGTGGTAGTTATAGGACAGATGTCAGAGGTGGGTTCTTTACTTAGAGGGTAGTAAGGGCGTGGAATGCCCTGCCTGCAGCAGTTCTAGACTTGTCAAGTTGAAGGGCGTTCAAATGGTCAGTGGATAGGCAAATGGATAGCATTGGAATAGTTTAGGATAGAGGGTCATAAAATTGGTTCCATTGGTCGGCGCGACATCGAGGGCCGAAGGGCCTGTAGTGCGCTGTAATGTTCTATGTTCCCTTTCTCTCCCTGGGGTCTTCCCTCACACCCCTCCTGGGTTTTCCCTTCTCCACTTGCAGGGTCTACCCCACTTCCTCCCTGCATCTTCCTTCCCCCCAAGGTCTTCCCTTACCCCCATCCAGGATTTTCCTTCCCTCTCCCCCTACTGGGGTCGTCCCTTCCCCATAGGGGACTTACCTTCCCCCCCCCACACCCCCCACCCCCTCCCCCCGGAGTCTTCCCTTCCTTCCCCACCCCTTTCCCCCAAGGGTCTTCCCCCCCCCCCCATGGTTTTCCCTAACCCCTCCATCCCCCCATGGTTTTCCCTAACCCCTCCATCCCCCCATGGTTTTCCCTAACCCCTCCATCCCCCACGCAGATCTCCCCACCCCTCTCCCGGGCTCTTCCCTTTCTCCTTCCGGATCTTCCCTTTACCCCCATATCTTCCTCCGGGGTTTCTCGGTGCCCTCCTTCTAGGCTCCTCCACTCCATTCTTGATCTCAGACCCTCAGTGTTTCTCACCCTGAGGTGAGGTAAGCAGATCACAGCAGTGACAGAACTTCCCACTTTCTATTTTGTTTGTGTGATAGATTATCAGACGCTTACATGATATGAGACATGTTTCCCAGGCTTCGATTTCCCAGACCAGAAACCTCCTGACAGCCCCTCCTGGTTACGCTGCGGAGAAGTGCCAATAGCCATTGACACTGATGGATGTGAGATCCTGAGCAAAGCAGTGCAGTGCCAGGGTTTTATGTTCCTGCCGTGGACAGTCTGGATCTTGAGCTTAATGAATGGTGGAGAATCTATTGCTGTTAGTGTTATAATGCAGTTCAGTCACTCAGGAATAATGTCATGTGCCATTGCTTCTCCAATAGTATGGAATAGTGATTGATGCTGGATCCTCTCACACTTCATTGTACATCTACCAGTGGCCTGCTGAGAAGATGAATGATACTGGCCTAGTCAAAGAACTGACTTCCTGCAAAGTGAAAGGTATGAGATTCCTCTCTGAAAGGTTATTGATGGGTTACTCACCCTTAGAACAAAGGAAGACAGCAGATTAACCATCCCTGAGGTTGGAGAGGATTGGGATGGGGCTGCTGTCTGCAAAGAGTTTAATACAGGGAGCAGAAAGAGACTTATATTAAAGTGTCTGAATACCTGGATTTATATTGGGGCTGCCACAGTGCAGTCGGGAGCCCGGTATGAAATCGGCTGTTGTAACCCAGAATTTCTGGGGAGAAAGTGAGATGAACCCCCTTCAGCATTCCCTGTGGATCAAAGATTGCTTCTTCCAGATTCTCAAGGAATCTTGTTGAGTGAACTTTCCCCAATTCCAGTCACCAGCCAGTGGTCAGCTGCTTTCATAAACAGCGACATTCTTGCTTCCTGTTTCAATTCAAACATCGTGGTGTATGTGAGTGTTCTGGCCGATTCCCTAATGAGCATTACAATGTAGAGAAATGCAGGAAAAGCAGGTTCCCATCTCATCATTCCCCAAAGTGATTGTAAAATTCCTGCAATGATGTAGCAGGGATAGATTGGAGAGTTTGAGATTATTGATAAACACAGCGATAGGAAATTGGTTGTTAATCTCACAGACAGACTGAGCCAGTGCGCTGTCATTCGCCCCAGCTTTGGTGCTGATGTAAAGGAGCTGGAAAGGTGGCAGAATGGTGCACTGGCTTCCTGTCTGCTGGCTCACCCCATTCTAAAGATCCCAGCTGCCATATGGGAGGGAAAATCCTCAGATTCTTTTTCTGAAACATAGAACCTGTCTATAATAAAACGTTGCAACAAAACAAACAATCCAGTTCACTCATATTCTTTAGGGAAGGAAATCTGCCATCATTTGACTCTGTAAATAGACAATAAATGCTGACCTTGACAGCAACATTCACACACCAAGAACAAATATAAGAGTAGATGTTTCTTTGTGCCAGCAGGGTGGGAAGTGTTGATATGGCCCTGATCAATCCATTGAATTTGCTGCCAGACTTCTATTTTCATTGGGCGGTTCCAGTTTGTCAACACCAACAGGTTAATTGTAATGAGTGATCTGACAAGCTTAGGGGTTAAAAAAGTGTGGTATGGACAAATTGGGCTTGTTTCTATGTTGTAAACCTCTATGACTCTGAGATCTTGTGGCACAGTGGGTAGTGCCCACCTCTGGACCACAAGCTTTGGGTTCAAGCCCAATAAGAAGTCTGACAACACCAGGTTTAAGTCCAACCAGTTTATTTGATAATAATCCCACAAGCTTTCAGAAACAGTGTTCCTTCGTCAAGTATGTGGAAGGTTCTGATCAGAGAAAGGCATATAAAGGCACACACAGTTTACAGACTACTGATTAGAATGCAAGTCTTTGTACCTAACCTGCTATTGAATAGACCTGCATTCTCATCAGTAGTCTGTAAACTGTGTGTACCTTTATATGCCTTTCCCTGATCAGAACCTTCCACATACATAGAACACAGAACATAGAACAATACAGCACAAACAGGCCCTTTGGCCCATGAGTTGCGCCGATCACATCTACCAATCCACAGACCTATCTATAACCCCCGATCCTATTCTTTTCCATATACTCATCCAGGAATCTTTTAAAAGACCACAGTGAGTTTGCCTCAACAACCTCCGACAGCAGTCGGTTCCATTCACTCACCACCCTCTGAGTAAAAAACCTACCCCTGACATCTCCTTTGTATTTGCTTCCCTGCACCTTAAATCTGTGTCCTCTCGTAGTGACCATTTCAGCTCGGGGAAATAGTCTCTGAGAGTCCACCCTATCTATTCCGTTCAACATTTATAAACCTCTATCAGGTCGCCTCTCAACCTACGTCTCTCCAGTGAGAAGAGTCCCAGCTCCCTCAACCTATCTTCATAAGGCCTGCCTCCCAATCCAGGCAGCATCCTTGTAAATCTCCTCTGAACTCTCTCAATAGCCTCTACATCCTTCCTATAGTGAGGCGACCAGAACTGTGCACAATACTCCAAGTGGGGTCTGACAAGAGTCTTATAGAGCTGCATCATTACCTCCTGACTCCTAAATTCTGTTCCTCGATTAATGAAGGCCAGTACACCGTACGCCTTCTTGACCACTTCCTCCACCTGCGAGGCCGATTTAAGAGTCCTATGGACCCGGACCCCGAGATCCTTCTGCTCTACAACACAGCTAAGACTCCTACCCCTTATATTGTACTCCTTCATCCCATTATTCCTGCCAAAATGGACCACTACACATTTATCTGCGTTGAAGTCCATCTGCCACTTCTCCGCCCAGTCTTGCATCCTGTCTATGTCCCGCTGCAACTTTTGGCATCCCTCCAGACCATCCACAACACCACCGATCTTTGTATCGTCGGCGAACTTGCTACCCATCCCTCCACTTCCTCATCCAGGTCATTTATGAAAATGACAAACAGCAGGGGTCCCAGAACAGATCCCTGGGGCACTCCACTGGTGACCGACCTCCATGCAGAACAAGTCTCTCTCCCTGTGCTTCATCCTCTCCTTCTCTCACTCTTTCTCTCTCTATCTGACTCCCTTTTCCTGTCACATTAAAAATTTTTCACTGGTTGTTAACAAAATTGCAGGAATATTATTGGGTTGAATGTATGTACTCTGCCCCCTAAAGGAAAGTTGTATCTTTACTGAGTTTATTTTCTCTCCCTCACAGGTCCTGGCATTTCCAGCTATTGGATGGATGTTAAAAAGGCTGGTCTCTCTCTGACAGATTGTCTAAATGATGCTAAAAAGAGACTCCCAGCAAAGCAGCACCGTGACACCCCAGTATACCTGGGAGCTACAGCCGGCATGCGTTTACTCAGGTGAGAGTCTGTATCCAGCTCCGAAATCCTGTGTTTCTCTGTGACGAATCCTTCATACTCTCTCACATCTCTGAACTCCTGTCTTCCAAACCATCTGAGACTAGCATTCTTTTATTTATTAAATTGACGAGATTGACTTTAAATAAAAATGAGGTGATGAATCCTGTAATGGAGATACTCAGAGAGGGTTCAGACGCTCCCTCGTCAGCAAGGAGTTGCTGATTACGGATAAAATGAGGGAGCCAGTCAATTCCAGCTTGGCTGGAGAGTGAGAGTGGGGAGAATAGTTACCCTCACTGAGCAGCAAGTATCACAAGTAAGGGAATGAGAAGACACCAGGATCAGTTCAGGTGCATCCAGAAACATTGAAGGAAATGAGAATGGAAATTGCAGAGGCACTGGTCATAATCTTCCAATTTTCTCTTGGCTCAGTGGAGGTGCCTGGACTGCAGAATTACAAATGTTATGCTGTAACCTTTGATGTGGTACCTTATCAAATGCCTTTTGGAAACTTGAGTCCAGTACATCCACTGTTTCACTTTATACACAGCGCTTACAACTTATTCAAAGAACTTTAGTAAATTTGATTTCTTTTTTTAAGACAACTTGTTGGAGTAGGCAGTGATAGGTGGCAGATGAAGTTCAATGTGGAGAAGTGAGGTGATGCATTTTGGTAAGGAAAACATGGAGAGACAATATGAAGTAAGGGGTAAATTTCTAAAAGGGTGCAGGAGCAGAGGGAGCTGGGTGTATCTGCATAGGTCATCGAAATAGCACATCAGGTGGAGAGAGCAGTAGATAAAACATATAGTATTCTGGTCCTTAATAATAGAGGATTTAGTTGATAAGTTTATGGAAGAGAAGGGAATGGTTTAGTTTGGAGGGTCATTGCTTTTTTCATAATTGGTCGGTGCAACATCGAAGGCCGAAGGGCCTGTTCTGTGCTGTAATGTTCTATGTTCTATGATTTGAGTATATGAGTGAGGACAACTCATAGCGTTTGTAAATAAAAAGGTGTTTTTTAATTCTAATTTCCCCCTTCATAAATGTCAGCATATTTTCCCAACTCTAAAATTTGGAGTGTTCCAATCCTGTATGAATAAATGCACAGAAACTGGAGCTAAAATGAAAATAAAAAAAAAGCAAATTCCTGCAGCTGCTGGAATCTGAATCCAAAAGGGGAAATGCTGGAAAATTTCAGCAGGTCTGACAGCATTTGTAAGGAGAGAAAAAAGCTGATGGTCTGAGTCCAGGCAACCCTTTGTCAAAGCTGAAGTTGGTTTGCTTTTACAAATACAAGTGTGAAAGTTTCACAATGCCCGCACCATTTCATTGGCACAATGTTGGGGCATAAGGAAAATGGAAGTGAGTTGGGGGTATAGCCACTGTAAAAATACAGATTTTCCATGTGTCCAGAATCAGAAGTCTAATGGAAGGTTTCTTCTGAGGGAAGGGACTGATTGGAGAATGATCCATCTTTCTGTAGTGGAACTTCCTGAATGACAGAGGGCAAATGGATCGAGTTAGTCTGGAGACAGGAGTTCCAAGCTTCCAGCACTTGGCAGGTTTAATGAAGGCCAGATTTCTTCCTGCTGCCATCTGAGGAGGCTATTATCCTGCTCTCATTGGAGATCAAACAGTCACTGCCAATAAGGTCCAAGGAGTGTATAATTAAAAGAAGTCAGGCAGCCCAAGTCTCAGTTTTGTGACACTGCTCTTGGTATGTTAAATAAGGTTCACTTGTTGAAACCATTTTGTTAGAACAGTTAATGTGGGCAGCACGGTGGCACAGTGGTTTGCATTGTTGCCTCACAGTGCCAGGGACCTGGGTTCAATTCTGGCCTCGGTTGGAGTTTGCATGTTCTCTCCGTGTCTGTGTGGGTTTCCTCCACGTGCTGCGGTTTCCTCCCGCTGTCCAAAGAAAGTGCAGGTTAGGTTGATTGGCCATGCTAAATTGTCCCTTAGTATCGGGGATTAGAAGGATAAATACGAGGATTATGGAGATAGGGCTTGGTTGGAATTGTGGGCAATGCAGACTTGATGGGCCAAATGGCCTCTTTGTGCACAGTAATGATTCAATGATTCTATAAATGAATGCTTAGGCCATCAGTGTCAATACTGGGAATGAGGATGTGTGAAGAGCCTGAAACTGTCTTGGACATTCTGTTTATCTGCTGGCTCATTGTGTTAGCTGAGCTGGAACATTTCTGCTATATATTCCACTTGTTCAAGGTATTTCCAGGGGAATTTTCTGGGGGCTTCCCTGTGGGGGTCCTGCACTGACCTGAATTCAGCTAATACAAAACATGTGAGAGACAGTGTGCAGTTAAAGATGTTCTTTATTTGACCGATAGGCATTGGGAGTGAGATGGCAGGTGGATTCCAGCTTCTCTCTGAAATTATATCATGTGAACATCTCCGATAAATTATTTTCAAGGATCTGTATTCCCCGTTCAATCCGTCACCCAAACTGGATGGTCCAATTACAATAATACACACCATTTATCTTGGCCAACAGCATTCTATCCCCCAGCATAATTAGGAACTCCTTGACCAACTGGACATGGACATCTTTCCCTCGCCACTTAGCAACCTTACCTATGCATGTCTGACAATTCAAAGTTCACTCTTATATATACAGTAGCACAGAAGTTAGCACTCTGCTTCACAGTTCCAGAGTCCCGGGTTTGATTCCTGGTTTGGGTCACTGTCTGTGTGGAGTTTGCACATTCTCTTCATGTCTGTATGGGTTTCCTCCGGGTGCTCCAGTTTCCTCCCACAGTCCAAAGATGTGCGGGTTAGGTTGATTGGCTATGCTAAAATTGCCCCTTAATGTCCTAAGATGCGTAGGTTACAGGGATTAGCAGGTAAACATGTCGGGATATAAGGATAGGCCCTGGGTGGAATTGTGGTCAATGCAGATTTCATGGGCCGAATAGCCTCTTTGTGCACAGTAGGGTTTTATGATGAAAACCTAAGGGGAGTCAGGGGGTCAGCCTGAGCGAAACCTTGTCATCACAGTCCCCAGAGGGAGGCTAAGAGTTGAGTCGAGGCCTGCGGACCATGCCGCTGGGCTTGGCTCGGTTTGTATATGTTAACAGAATGTATATCTTGGTGCACACGTTTCAGCTCCTGGAGATTAATGGCTTGGCACTGTCCAATAGCCAGCACTGTCACAACAAGGGAACACGTCAGCAGCCTGTAAATGAGGAATTAGTAAATATGGGAGATTAGATCATCTGTTTACGTGCTGCTGGACTGAAGGATAAATGTTGGCCAGGAGCCCCTACCAATAAAGCCTTCTGAGCTATTTCCAACTATATTCCAAAAGCAAGGTCTTCACTGGCAAATCCGTAAATTCTGTCTTTTGTGAAAGTACAGCCACTATCCCATAAGATGGTGTACAACACATCACTCTAACCTGAGTGGAAATGAATGGGTAAGGTGGATGATTATAGAGCCTGTTTACTTGGTCAGAGACTTTCTCTGAGAATTGTTCCATTGCTTTAGAAGTTGGTATAGGAGAAAATGGTAGATGGGTTCAGTAAAAGACCATCCCACAGAAAACCTTCAGCTCTGTTACGTACCAATGCAAGCAACTCTTTTATCACTTTGAGCTTTTCTTCAAGTGAGTCTAAACTTTTTGCATTGATTCTGAATCCTAAACACCTCACCTCATCAGCCTGAAAAGTACATCCTTCTCTTTTTAAGTGCCAGCTTTGTTGAATCTTTTGAAGTTTCCTCCACATTGGCCCCACACTGTTCAGGTGGAGAGCTCCTTTTACTAAGATAAATGACAACTCTTGGGATCCCTTACAGCAGACATTCCACGGTGAAAGCCTGGGAAAGGTATGAAGGTTAGATTCATTGATCCAAATAGGCACCAGAATGTGGCAACTCAGAGAATTCACAGTAACTTCATTGAAACCTTACTTGTGACTAATAAACTCTTTGGTGTGCTGAAAGACAGCTCATGCAGGTGAAATACTGGAGGGTAAATTTATTGGAATAAATCCTTGTGTGTATCAACGGTGACAAATTCTCACCATTTTTTCTCTAGCTCCAGGTGTTGGTACACATGACCTAAATTCAGTTTCATGTACTTGAGGCATCTTGCCTGTTTTGGCTCTTCTACCCGAGGGATAGAAGAGCTATCTTAGCAACTCTGTTTATGCTCAGCCTGTAATCATCACAAAGTTGACTTTATAAACTTTAGGCTTCTCTTCCGAGAAGCTTCCTCAAGTTTATTCCCTGAAGTTATTGGGTTTTTTTGGGGAACTAGACACTGCCTATTGAATTCTGCATCTGCCTTGTACGTGACCCTTCCAATTACATCTGGAACCAATGAAATCTTTACATTTGCATCTGCCTTGGGGAAGATCTCCCCCAACGATGACAAGACTCATTGTGGTTGATAACTTCTCTTCGTTCTGCTGGGCCTCTCGTTGCTGGGCCCCTCGTTGCTGGGCCTTTCATTGCTGGGCCCTCGCTGCTGGGCCCTTGCTGCTGGCCTTTCATTGCTGGGCCCTCGCTGCTGGGCCCTCGCTGCTGGGCCCTTGCTGCTGGCCTTTCATTGCTGGGCTGTCGCTAATGTGCTCTTGCTTCTGGGCCCCTCGCCGTTGGGCCCCTCACCGCTGGGCCCTCGCCGCTGGGCCCCTCGCCGCTGGGCCCCTCGCCGCTGGGCCCTCGCCGCTGGGCCCTCGTCTCTGGGCCCTCACTGCTGGGCCCTCACTGCTGGGTTCTGCTGGGCCCTCGTCTCTGGGCCCTCACTGCTGGGCCCTCACTGCTGGGTTCTGCTGGGCCCTCGCCTCTGGGCCCTCTCTGCTGGGCCCTCTCTGCTGGGTTCTGCTGGGCCCTCGCCTCTGGGCCCTCTCTGCTGGGCCCTCGCTGCTGGGCCCTCGCTGCTGGGTTCTGCTGGGCCCTCGCCTCTGGGCCCTCGCTGCTGGGCCCTCGCTGCTGGGTTCTGCTGGGCCCTCGCCTCTGGGCCCTCGCTGCTGGGCCCTCGCTGCTGGGCCCTCGCTGCTGGGCCCTCGCTGCTGGGTTCTGCTGGGCCCTCTCTGCTGGGCCCTCTCTGCTGGGCCCTCGCTGCTGGGCCCTCGCTGCTGGGCCCTCACTGCTGGGCCCTCGCTGCTGGGTTCTGCTGGGCCCTCGCCGCTGGGCCCCTCGCCTCTGGGCCCTCGCTGCTGGGCCCTCACTGCTGGGTTCTGCTGGGCCCTCGCCGCTGGGCCCTCGCCTCTGGGCCCTCGCTGCTGGGCCCTCGCCTCTGGGCCCTCGCCTCTGGGCCCTCGCCGCTGGGCCCTCGCCTCTGGGCCCTCGCCTCTGGGCCCTCGCCTCTGGGCCCTCACCGCTGGGCCCTCGCCGCTGGGCCCTCGCTCTGGGCCCTCCTGCTGGGCCCTCCTGCTGGGTTCTGCTGGGCCCTCGCCTGGGCCCTCGCTCTGGCCCTCGTGCTGGGCCCTCGCCTCTGGGCCCTCGCCGCTGGGCCCTCGCCTCTGGGCCCTCGCCTCTGGGCCCTCGCCTCTGGGCCCTCGCCGCTGGGCCCTCGCCGCTGGCATTTTGAATGGCTGCCATTTCCTGCCAATGTGACTTGTCTCACCCTGCTTGCCTTGCAGATCAGAAGTGCTCTGTTTGGGATTTTCAATCACTTGAGCTAATTGAACTCTTCATCCAGGGCTAATTAATTTCTGCGGCAGATTCTCCTAAACGTTCACCTGTTAATATTATAGTGCGCAGTGGTTAGCACTGCTGACTCATCGCACCAGGCACCAGCGTTCAATTCCTGGTTTGGCTCACTGTCTGTGCAGAGTCTGCGCCTTCTCCCCGTGTCTGTGTGGGTTTCCTCTGGTACTTTGGTTTCTTCCTGCAGTCTGAAAGCTGTGCTGGTTAGGGGGATTGGCCGTGCTAAATTCTCCTTCAGTGTACCCGAACAGGCGCCGCAGTGTGGCGACTGGGGGATTTTCATAGTAACTTCATTCCAGTGTTACTGTAAGCCTTACTTGTGATACTAATAAATAAGCTGAAACAGATAAGAGATTATAATATAACACATCACTCAGAGATGGGCTGAACTCAGTGTTTGGCCACTTGGCAAGCCCTGGCGACAGAAGCAGAACCGTTCCCCCATGGCTCCCTAACGGAATTTACAATATGGAGCGTCGGAGAATATGATGGTCTTTTACTGCACTACCAGCTGCTCAAAGGGTTTTGTATCCAGAACTACCTGAGAAGCCAGGCTTTTTACACAGTTTAATGTTTGTGCTCCACAAACTGAGTAAAATAACTTTCAGTTTTGTTTTGGAAATTATTTTGTTGGCAGTGACACAGTATTGAATCTTTTAATGTATTGGCCCCAATTTTCAGCCTCCAAATCCAACAGATTGATTTTCCTGAAAGTAGCACAGCAACTTTGCTCTGTGATACAACTTTTTACCTTCCTTACAGATTTTTGGAAACTGCCTCTTCCCCTCCAAATGTTGATTTTCTTTTTATGACTGTAAACCAATTCCATCCTCATTGCCAGTATTGCAATGCGAGGTCATGTGATAACAACATTGGATCACGCTGGTGATTGGACAATCGGTCTGCCATATGAGGAGAGACTGAGCCGGTTAGGATTCTATTCACTGGAGTTTAGAAGAATGAGAGGAGATCTCATAGAAACTTATAAAATTCTAACCAGGTTAGACAGGATAAGTTCAGAAAGAATGTTCCTGATGGTGGGAGAGTCCTGAACTAGTGTCATAGTTTGAGGATAAGGGATAATCCTTTTAAAACTGAGGTGAGGAGAAATTTCTTCTCCGAGAGAGTGATTAATGTGTGGAATTCACTCCATAGAAAATAGTTGAGGCCAAAACATTATGGGATTTCAAGAAGAAATTAGATATTGCTCCTGGGGCTAAAGAGATTGAGGGAAATGGGGGGAAATCAAGATATGAATTTGATGATCAGCCATGATCAGAATGAATGGTGGAGCGAGCTCGAAGGGCCGAATGGCCTCCTCCTGTTTTAATTTCTATGTTTCAGGTCCAGTTCCACCGATTCCTGGGCTTACATTGCAGACTCGCACTCTGGGGGCTGGGCTTCACACGTTCTATTCTGATAGGTCCTGGGATGATCATGTCACCCATACTATCTTTACCCAAAGGGTGGTTCGGGAGTGGAATACCCTGCCTGTGGCTGTTGTAGATGCACCAAGTTTGGTGGCGTTTAAGAGGTTAATTGATAAGTATATGGAAGAGAAGGGAATGGTTTAGTTTGGAGGGTCATTGCTTTTTATTTTGGTCGGCGCAACATCGAAGGCCGAAGGGCCTGTTCTGTGCTGTAATGTTCTATGTTCTATGTTCTATGTTCTATCACACTCCTTCATCAGGTTTTCTTCTTCTTTTCAGGCTACAGAACCGGCAACTATCCAACAGCCTTCTCAACTCGGTGCAAGAATTCATCAAAACATACCCATTCAATTTGCAAGGAGCACGGATTCTAACCGGACAGGATGAAGGAGCGTTTGGATGGATTACCATCAACTATTTAATGGGAAACTTCCTGGAGGTAATTCCAGAAACATTAACCGTGAAATATTCCTGATTGGAGGGGCAGGGATCAGGTTGAGGGGGATAGGTGGGCAGAGGGATGGGGGGTCAGTGACGAGGGTATGGGAAGGTCAGTAGGGGAGGGTCAGGTTTGGAGGAATGGGAAGTGGAGTTGGTGGTGAGGTAGATCGGGGGTTTTAGGGTCAGCGAAAGGATTTCTGGATGCCTCCACGTGATCTGTGATTAGAAGACCTTCTAAGTGTGCTTAGTATTAAAGAACCTCATTGTGAGCCCGGGATACTCCCCCCCACTCCGCGTGACACACAGAGCCTGGGATACTTCCCCCACTCCATGTGATGCAGAGAGCTGGGGACCCCCGCCCCCGCCCCCGCCCCCAGTTAAATTCTGCTCTGCTGCTCAGTGAGTTGGAAGAATTCTTCAGGGAACTGTTCCTCCAATCACAGTCTGCTTTTCTCCTATGATTGTTGCTGATGAATTCAGTCAGCCTATCAGCAGCAAATGTGGGAGAGAAGCAGACAGTGATTGGTGCAGCAGTGGTATCGGTGGGGCCTCCATCATTTCATTCCCCCAGCTCCTGGTTCCCATTGTTAGCCCTCCCCCACCCCCCCAATTCCTGGCATTTCCCTCACTGGGCATCCCCCTTCAGCAAGATCCACTTCAGGTCTCCATTCCCACTGCCCACACGTCAGATTGAAGGTGAGCATGAGGGTGGTTGTGTGGGGAGATTAGGGTGGAGTTTGTGTGTGTTTGGGTCGGGAATGGGGAATGTGAACTTTTGGGGAGGGAGTGAGGGTGTGGGGGGCATTTTGGGGGCTGTGTGGGAGGTGTGCATGTGGGAAGTGCCTGC
Source organism: Sphyrna mokarran (assembly GCA_024679065.1). NCBI lineage: Eukaryota > Metazoa > Chordata > Chondrichthyes > Carcharhiniformes > Carcharhinidae > Sphyrna > Sphyrna mokarran. Next base: position 1,124,162 of record JAGIQG010000017.1, on the reverse strand, counting down.
ATTTGGAGGTGTACGCATGTGGGCTAATGTGGTAAGGTGCATGTGTGGTGGGAGGGGGGGTTCAGGTGTTGGGGGGGGTTCATGTGTGTGGAGGTGCATGCGTGTATGGGGGGTTCATGCGTGTGAGGAACTCGTATGTGTGGGGGTGCATGTGTGTGGAGGTGGTACGTGTATGGGGGTTCATGTGTGTGGAGGTGCGTGCGTGTGGGGGAGTGCATGTGGATGGCTTGTGTTTGCTTTTCAGTGTGGTGCGTGTGAAAGTGGATGTGTGCGTGTGGGGGGAAGGGTGTAACTCTAGATTTTGTTGGTAATTGGGATCGTATTTTGTCTAATGCTTTCCTGTTTCTGTTAGGACAGCGGAAGAAAATATTCCGCAACACTGGGCGCTTTGGACCTGGGTGGTGCCTCCACACAGATTACATTTGTTCCTGATGGCTATATTGAATCGGAGGAAAGTTCTCTATATTTCCGTCTATATGGGAAGAATTACAACATATACACACACAGCTATCTGTGTTACGGCAAGGATCAAGCTCACAAAATGCTTCTGGATAAACTTAATGTAAGAATGAAATGAGTATGGAATGCCTGCCCAACCCCTGTGAAGGTGGTTTGATAGACAATGTTTGAGTGTTTGATTGAAGAGTGGCCACTGTTCGACTGTGTGAACACACTCTTAACAAAGGCTACAACATTCATTCTGTAACAATCTCTACAACAATCTCTGTAAAAAGTCAAAGAACTTGGATAATTGATACTGTCATGTGTAAGAAAAGACAGAACAAATTCCTGATCCATGAAGTAGCAAGGAATGAGAGACATTGAAATTCTGATTAAGTTTGAGCAAAGACATGATTCTGGGGGTGTGGATTGGGGCTCACACGCTGGTCACTACATTGATGTGAGATCCATCTGAATTCACTTCTAGACTGACGGTTCCACAGGACTCGGTACTTGGTCCATTATTATAATATATATAAAAAGATTCAAACATATGATAAAGAGGTTTAAAAATGATACAATAAATTGCCGTTTGACAGTGAGGAAGAAAGCTGGAAGATATCGATGTGAGTTCAGGTGTGTGGAAAAGCAGTAAAGGGAGTTCAATTCAGAAAAATGAGAGGTTTTTGGGAAGTACAAATAAGGCAAGGAAATATTTAATGATAGGACACTGAGACACATAGAGGAACAGAGAAACCTCAGTGTAAAGATCCCTGCAGGTAACATATTAGGCAAGTTGGTTAAACAGAGTACGCAGAGGTCATTTAGCTTAATTGGCAAGATGGCTAGAATGATGTCAACAGTGTGGGTTTAATTCCTGTACCAGCTGTGGTAACTCACAGAGGCCTCCTCAGCTTGATTGGAGTGGTGACTTTCGAGTAATATGACCAATTGTCTGCCTCTAATGGACAAAGATGCTCAATGTCCTTTTGTGGCTGTTGGCTAATTACCAAGGAAGGCATACAGGAAACTTCTGTTTACTGACTGAACAGAGAGAACTGGTTAGACCACAGCAAGATTATTTTGTCAGTATCTCATGCTGCAGCTTTATAACATCTTGGTTAGGCTACATTTACAGTATTGTGTTCAATTCTGTCACCACCTCACAGAATGGATGTGGAGACTTTGGAGAGGATGTGGAAGAGGTTTACCAGGAAGCTGCCTGGGTTACAGGGTATGAGCTTTAAGGAGAAGCTAGACAAACTAGGGTTGTGAGGAGTTTTTTTACATAGAGTGGTAGCTGTCTGGAATGCACTGCCAGGGGTGAGGAAGACAGATGCAAAGGGGTGTTTAACAGGCTTTTACATAAGCACATGAATATGCAAGGAATAGAGAGATGTGAGGTAGAAGGGCAGGTAGAAGCGATTAGTTTAATTTGGTGTTATGCTCAGCACAACATTGTGGACCAAACAGCCTGTTCCTGTGCTCTACTGTTCTATATTCTAAATCTGATCACTGCATTGCTGGAAGGATCTGATTGGATGAACGAGGTTACAGAGAGGATGGCCAGAACAGGAGAATTGTCGCCATGTTGAAGGATTGGAAAGGCTGGGATTGGTTTCTTTGGAATAGAGAAAACTGAAATCAGATTGAGGTGGAGAAGTCACTAACCAGGACATGAACTAAAAGTGTTTCCTACCAACGTAAGGTGGGCACTGATACCCAGCTGCTTACATGCACAGAATAATATCAATCTGACACACTCTGTGTGTCAGTCCATGACATCACCAGGCAATACACTATCTGAAAGAAGAGGCTGGTGAGATAGTCGCTGCATTGCTTTTAATTTTCCAAAATTCCCTGGATTTGGGGAAGGTTCCATTAGGTTGTGAAACAGCAAATGTACCTCAGTCATTCAAAAAGAGAGCGAGACAGAGAGCAGGAACCTACAGGCCAGTTAGTCTAAATCTATCATAAAGAAAACATCAATATCCATTATTAAAAATGTTACAGCAGGGCAGTTTGGAAAATGCAAGGCAATCAGAAAATCATAGAGACGTTTCGCCCGTCGAGTCTGCACTGACACATTAAAACATCTGAACTCCCACCTCATCCCCTTTATCAGCACTTGGCCCAAAGCCCGAAATGTTATGATGTCTCAAGTGGCCATCCATTCCCAGGATGACGTTTCTCGTAATTAAGTCAACAGAAGTGCCACTTACACAGAGCAATAATCGTTTTCACCTTCTTTAACCTGGGTGGATCTCACCCTTCCTTGGGGTAGCTGTGTGCTCCACAAATTCCCTGTCAGCTGTTCAAATGTTCAGGATGAATTGTAAATGAAATGAACTAACCTGTTTTAAAGATAGCCAGTCAAAAGTAAAGAACAAGGCCAATATTTACACCAAGCTGCCTAAGACACAGCCTCAATGATTTGAAAAGTAGCATCTTTGCTCCTGCCCATTGCCTAATCTGTCTGTGTCTTATAACAGAGTAAAAACATAGAACATACAGCACAGTACAGGCCCTTCGGCCCTTGATGTTGTGCCAAGCTATGTCCAAACCCAAGATCAAGCTATCCCACTCTCTACCTTTCTGGTGTGCTCCATGAGCCTATTCAATAACCACTTGAAAGTTCCTGAAGTGTCCGACTCCACTATCACAGCAGGCAGTGCATTCCACACCCCAACCACTCTCTGAGTGAAGAATCTACCTCAGACATCTCTCCTATATCTCCCACCATGAACCTTATAGTTATGCCCCCTAGTAACAGCTACATCCACCCGAAGAAATAGTCTCTGCATGTCCACTCTATCTATCCCTCTCATCATCTTATAAACCTCTATTAAGCCGCCTCTCATCCTCCTCTGCTCTAAAGAGAAAAGCCCCAGCTCCCTCAACCTTTCTTCATAAGACCTACCCTTCAAACCAGGCAGCATCCTGGTAAATCTCCTCTGCACTCTCTCCAACGCTTCCACATCCTTCTTATAGCGAGGTGACCAGAACTGAGCACAATATTCCAAATGTGGTCTCACCAAGGTCTGGTCTAGTTGCAGCATAACCCCAGGGCTATTAAACTCAAACCCCCTGTTAATAAACACTTACACACTATAAGCCTTCTTCATGGTTCTATCCAGTTGAGTGGCAACCTTCAGAGATCTGTGGATATGAATCCTAAGATCTCTCTGTCCCTCCCCATTCCTCAGAACTCTGCTGTTGACCCTGTAATCCATATTCAAGTTTGTGCTACCAAAAGGAATTATCTTGCATTTATCAGGGTTAAACTCCATCTGTCACTTTTCAGTCCAGCTCTGCATCCTATCAATGTCTCTTTGCAGCCTGCAAGAGCCCTCCACCTCATCCACTATTCCACCAATCTTGGTGTCATCAGCAAATGGGTCCCTGTATCAACTAATACCAAAATCACAGGGTCCCAGTGCCAAATGTTGAAGTGGAAATTTTTCTGCTTCTTGACAGTGATAGAAAACCTCAACAAAATTAATTCCGACAAAATAGCAAGTCTTTATTTACAAAAGCCTGCGTGTAGTATTGGCAGTAACTTGAGTTTGGAGAGCAATCGTTACGACTTGCTAATTCCTTCTCAAGTTTGCACTTAAATAAAGAATCAGTTCAGTATTTATACAGAATCATTATCAGTTTGCATGACCAGAGCTTATTCAGGAATTTGGTCAATAATAGCATCATAAGCAATGTCATAAATCGTGGTACAACCTGCCGACCTCCTAGAACTCTTTGTCTCATCATTCATACCTTTATCTTGACCTTTGTTAGAACAGAAGAAGGTCAGTGACTCTTTCACCCCTGACCTAATCTTGTCTTAGTCATACAGCTCTAGGTTATGCCGAGTCAGTTTTCCTTATTTTGTACCAAATTGTTGACCAATTTTCCCATAATGCCATTACTTCATTTGTACAACTTCACACACACATCGCTAGTCACAGGCCTCCAGTTTGAAAAACAACTCTACAACCACCCTCTAGCTTCTGTCAAGAAGCCAATTTTGTATCCATTTAGATAACTCATGAGATTTAACCTTATGCAACAATCTACCTTGTCAAAGGCCTTGCTGAAATCCATATAGACAACATCAACACATCATCTACCTACTTCGTTACCCCTTCAAAAAACTCAATCAAATTTGTGAGACGTGGTTTTCCACTCACAAAGCCATTCTGACTGTTCCTTGCCTTTCTAAATGCCTGTAGATCCTGTCTCTCAAAATACCTTCCAACAATTTACCCACCACAGATGTGAGGCTCACTGGCCTGCAGTTCCCAGGCTTTTCCCTGCAGCCCTTTTTAAACAAAAGCACAACATTTGCCACTCTCCAATCTTCAGGCACCTCACCCGTGATTATCAATGATTCAAATATCTTGGCGAGGGGACCCACAATGTCCTCCCTAGCCTCCCATAATGTCCTGGGATACACTCAGGGATTTCTTTACCTTGATGCACTTTAAGACATCCAGCACTTCCTTCTCTGTAATATGTACACTCCTCAAGACATCACTATTTATTTCCCCAAGTTTCCCAACATCCATACTTTTCTCAACAGTAAATACTGATGAGAAATATTCACATTTGTTCGATAAGGTGTCCCATGGAAGACTTCTGCAGAAAATGCAGATGTATGGGATAGAGGGTGATTTAGCTAATTGGATTAGGAATTGGCTGGCAGATAGAAGACAGAGGGTGGTGGTTGATGGGAGATATTCATCGTGGAGTTCGGTGACAAGTGGTGTACCTCAGGGTTCTGTTTTGGGGCCCCTGCTGTTTGTAATTTTTATAAATACTGGATGAGGGTATTGAAGGATGGATTAGAAATTTGCGGATGACACTAAAGGTCGGTGGAGTGGTAGATAGTGAAGACAATAGAACATAGAACATTACAGCGCAGAACAGGCCCTTCGGCCTTCGATGTTGCGCCGACCATTATGAATAAAAAGCAATGACGCTCCAAACTAAACCATTCCCTTCTCTTCCATAAACTTATCAACTAACCTCTTAAACGCCACCAAACTTGGCGCATCTACAACTGCTGCAGGCAGGGCATTCCACTCCCTAACCACCCTCTGGGTAAAGAAACTACCTCTGATATCCGTCCTATAACTATCACCCCTTAATTTAAAGCTGTGTTCCCTCGTGCTAGCTTTCTCCATCCTAGGAAAAAGGCTATCACTGTCCACCCTATCTAAACCTCTAATCATCTTATATGTTTCGATAAGGTCTCCTCTTAGCCGCCTCCTTTCTAACGAAAACAACCTCAAATCCCTCAGCCTCTCTTCATAAGACCTGCCCTCCATACCAGGCAACATCCTGGTAAACCTCCTCTGTACCCTCTCCAATGCCTCCACATCTTTCTTATAATGTGGGGACCAGAACTGCACACAATACTCCAAGTGCGGCCGCACTAGAGTTTTGTACAGTTGCAACATGATGTTGCGGTTCCGAAATTCAATCCCCCTACCAATAAAAGCTAAGACTCCGTATGCCTTCTTAACAACTTTATCGACTTGACTGCCTACTTTCAGGGATCTATGCACAAATACACCAAGATCCTTCTGTTCATCAACACTATTAAGAATCCTACCATTAGCCCTATACTCTACACATTTATTATTCCTGCCAAAGTGCATTACCTCACACTTTTCCACATTAAACTCCATTTGCCACCTCTCGGCCCAGCTCTGCAACTTGTCCAAGTCTCTCTGCAAACTATAACACCCCTCTTCACTATCTACCACTCACCGACTTTAGTGTCATCTGCAAATTTACTAATCCATCCTTCAATACCCTCATCCAGATCATTTATAAAAATTACAAACAGCAGGGGCCCCAAAACAGACCCCTGAGGTACACCACTTGTCACCGAACTCCACGATGAATATCTCCCATCAACCACCACCCTCTGTCTTCTATCTGCTAGCCAATTCCTAATCCAATTAGCTAAATCACCCTCTATCCCATACATCTGCATTTTCTGCAGAAGTCTTCCATGGGCCACCTTATCAAAGCCTTACTAAAGTCCATATATACTACATCAACCGCCTTACCCCCATCCACCTCTTTGGTCACTTTTTCAAAAAACTCAATAAGGTTAGTAAGGCACGACCTACCCTTCACAAAACCATGCTGACTATCCCAATTCATTCATTTCTCTCTAAATAACTATAAATCCTATCCCTAATAATTCTCTCCAATACTTTGCCCACAACAGAAGTAAGACTCACCGGCCTATAATTCCCCAGAAAGTCTCTATTCCCCTTCTTGAACAATGGGAACACATTCGCTATCCTCCAGTCTTCCGGCACTATACCCGTAACCAACGACGACCTGAAGATCAGAGCCAGAGGCTCTGCAATCTCCTCTCTCGCCTCCCAGAGAATCCTAGGGTAAATCCCGTCCGGCCCAGGGGACTTATCTAACTTCAAACCCTCAAGAATATCTAGCACATCCTCCTTATCTACTTCAATACTTTCCAGTTTGCAACCCTGTATCCCAGTGTTCTCCACAACTACATTTACATCTCCCTGCGTGAATACCGAAGAGAAATATTTGTTCAGTGCCTCTCCAATCTCTTCAGGCTCCACGCACAACTTCCCACTGCTGTCTATGACTGGCCCTAATCTTGCCCTAACCAATCTTCTACTCTTAACATATCTAAAGAAAGCTTTAGGATTCTCCTTAATCCTATCAGCCAAAGTCTTCTCGTGTCCCCTCTTAGCTCTCCTCAACTCACTCTTTAGCTCCCTCCTGGCTAATCTATAGCTATCCATTGCACTAACTGAGCCTTCAAGCCTCATCCTGACATAAGCCTCCTTTTTCCTTTTAACCAGCGAATCAACTTTTTTCGTACACCAAGGTTCCCTTACTCGACCATTTCCTCCTTGCCTGACAGGGACATACTTATCAAGGACTCGCAGCAGCTGCTCCTTGAATAAGCTCCACATTTCAGATGTTCCCAGTCCCTGTAGTTTCCTAGTCCAATCTACGCACCTAATTCTCTCCTGATGGCCTCATAATTACCCTTCCCCCAGCTATAATTCCTGCCCCCAGCTTCATGCCTATCTCTATCCATCACTAAGGTGAACGTAACTGAATTGTGGTCACCATAACCGAATTGTGGTCAAGAGGGGTGTTATAGTTTGCAGAGAGACTTGGACAAGTTGCAGAGCTGGGCTGAGAGGTGGCAAATGGAGTTTAATGTGGAAAAGTGTGAGGTAATGCACTTTGGCAGGAATAATAAACGTGTAGAGTATAGGGCTAATGGTAGGATTCTTAATAGTGTTGATGAACAGAGGGATCTTGGTGTATTTGTGCATAGATCCCTGAAAGTAGGCAGTCAAGTCGATAAGGTTGTTAAGAAGGCATATGGAGTCTTAGCTTTTATTGGTAGGGGGATTGAATTTCGGAGCCGCAACGTCATGTTGCAACTGTACAAAACTCTAGTGCGGCCGCACTTGGAGTATTGTGTGCAGTTCTGGTCCCCGCATTATAAGAAAGATGTGGAGGCATTGGAGAGGGTACAGAGGAGGTTTACCAGGATGTTGCCTGGTATGGAGGGCAGGTCTTATGAAGAGAGGCTGAGGGATTTGAGGTTGTTTTCGTTAGAAAGGAGGCGGCTAAGAGGGGACCTTATCGAAACATATAAGATGATTAGAGGTTTAGATAGGGTGGACAGTGATAGCCTTTTTCCTAGGATGGAGAAAGCTAGCACGAGGGGACACAGCTTTAAATTAAGGGGTGATAGTTATAGGACGGATATCAGAGGTAGGTTCTTTACCCAGAGGGTGGTTAGGGAGTGGAATGCCCTGCCTGCGGCAGTTGTAGATGCGCCAAGTTTGGTGGCGTTTAAGAGGTTAGTTGATAAGTTTATGGAAGAGAAGGGAATGGTTTAGTTTGGAGGGTCATTGCTTTTTTCATAATTGGTCGGCACAACATTGAAGGCCGAAGGGCCTGTTCTGCGCTGTAATGTTCTATGTTCTATGTTGTATTTAGGATCTAACCCATCTCTTGTGGATCCACACAAAGATGACCTTGTTGATCCTTAAGAAGCCCTACTCTTAATTACTCTTTTATCCTGTATGTATTTGACAAAGCTCTTTGGATTCTCCCTTGCCTTCTCTGCCAAAACAATCTTGTGTCCCCTTTTTGCCCTCCTGATTTCTCTCTTAACTGTGGGGATTTTTTCCCCTACAGCAATGTGACTCACTGGCCACAACATCTTACACTGGCCACAATAGATTTATTTCTCTAAAGGATATCACTGAACTAAATAAGTTATGACAAACAGTGGGCTAATAGTCAGAATTACAGTAATTATTGTACATTTTCTTTATTGAAGAGTATTAAATTTCCAAGATGTCATGATAGAATTTGAACTTGGTAGGCTTTCTGGATCATTAATACAGTTCATTGGATGCTAGTTCAGGTAAAATAATAATATCCGATGTGACCTTCCCAAAGATGGAGCATGTAGAAGCAGCTTTAATCTTGATCTAATTGTCCCAAACTTGACATGGTATTAACATTTACAGAATAGAACTCGAGGGAAGGGACCAATGTATTGGCAAACAACAATGTAGAACAATGCTAAACTGGTATTTCACAAGAGTGCAGGGGAAATATATTTGGTCACAAAGAAAGAACAAACTAAATTAGAAAAAAGGTATATTAAGTCCACTGATATAGGTAAGCCTATGATAAAGAACAATTTAAAAAAGACAAAATTATGAAAAAGTGGAGTGATCAGCAAGTTTGCAGACGATACAAAGATGGCTGGACTTGCGGATAGTGAGGAGCATTGTCAGGTGATTCAGCAGGACATAGATAGGCTGGTAGCTTGGGCAGATAGATGGCAGATGGAATTCAATCCTGATAAATGTGAGGTGATGTATTTCGGGAGAAAGAATGTAGGGGGGAGGTATATGATAAAGGGTAGACCTATTAAGAGTATAGAAACGCAGAGGGACCTGGGGGTGCAGGTGAACAAGTCTCTGAAGGTGGCAGAGCAAGTGGAGAAGGTTGTGAAGAAAGCATATAGTATGTTAGCCTTTATAGGAAGGGGTATAGAGTACAAGAGCTGGCCTTTAATGTTGCAGTTGTATAAAACGTTGGTTAGACCTCATTTGGAATACTGCGTCCAGTTCTGGTCGCCTTACTACCGGAAGGACGTGGAGACTCTGGAGAGAGTGCAGAGGAGGTTTACCAGGATGCTGCCTGGTATGGAAGGTCTGAGTTACGAGGAGAGGTTAGGCAAATTGGGACTGTTTTCCTTAGAAAGACGTAGACTTAGAGGAGATCTAATAGAGGTGTACAAGATTATGAGGGGTATAGATAGAGTAAACAGGGTTAAGCTTTTTCCTAGGATGGACTCGAATAGCACGAGGGGTCACGGGCTTAGGGTGAGGGGGGTAAGGTATAATTTGGATGCTAGAGGGAGTTTTTTCACACAGAGGGTGGTGGGGGTATGGAATGCGCTGCCAAGTAAAGTGGTGGAGGCAGGTACTCTGGAGTTATTTAAGAAATACTTAGATGGGCACATGAACAGAATGGGAATGGAGGGGTATAGAAAACTGATTTAAAATAGGGATCATGAGCCTTGGGAGTCCCTGGGAAGTGTGTAAATAGATGATGATATTGATGTACTTGTTTTTATCCTACAGGTGCTTTGGTCCACCTTGTTGTCTAACGAGGGGCATACACGCGATGGGTCGTGAGAGGCTGCTCTTGGATTTTTCGAGAGTATCCTAGTGCTTCACATCTTAGTGTACGCTTGACCTGGACCATTTGATGGGCAACACGACAGCTCAGTGACTATCGCTGTGCTGTGCAGATACATGGATTTGGGCATGTGTCTGTGGGAGTTTGCGCATTCTCCCCGTTTGCGTGGGTTTTTCTCCGGGTGCTCCGGTTTCCTCCCGCATCCCAAAGATGTGCTCTTAGGCTAATTGGCAAAACAAATTCTCCCTAATTGTCTCAAATTTGGTTTTTAATCCATAGATCTATAAACATAGACAGGGATCGGGTAGAGGTGGGAACATCGGGTGGCGGCGCGGGCTCGTTGGGCCGAAGGGCCTGTTTCCCGTGCTGTTTTGTTCTTTGTTCTTTGTACACGCTTACTCTTCAAGAGATTCACTCAATCCCAGCTGCCTATGCACATCATGTGCCTCTTTCTTCTTCATGACCAGGGTCAGCCAGGATTCCCTATTTGTACCAGTCTTGCCCTTCACCCTAAATCAGCATAGTTGATCAGCAAGTTTGCAGACGATACAAAGATGGCTGGACTTGCGGATAGTGAGGAGCATTGTCAGGCGATGCAGCAGGACATAGATAGGCTGGTAGCTTGGGCAGACAGATGGCAGATGGAATTCAATCCTGATAAATGTGAGGTGATGCATTTCGGGAGAAAGAATGTAGGGGGGAGGTATATGATAAAGGGTAGACCTATTAAGAGTATAGAAACGCAGAGGGACCTGGGGGTGCAGGTGAACAAGTCTCTGAAGGTGGCAGAGCAAGTGGAGAAGGTTGTGAAGAAAGCATATAGTATGCTAGCCTTTATAGGAAGGGGTATAGAGTACAAGAGCTGGCCTTTAATGTTGCAGTTGTATAAAACGTTGGTTAGACCTCATTTGGAATACTGCGTCCAGTTCTGGTCGCCTACTACCGGAAGGACGTGGAGAGTCTGGAGAGAGTGCAGAGGAGGTTTACCAGGATGCTGCCTGGTATGGAAGGTCTGAGTTACGAGGAGAGGTTAGGCAAATTGGGACTGTTTTCCTTAGAAAGACGTAGACTTAGAGGAGATCTAATAGAGGTGTACAAGATTATGAGGGGTATAGATAGAGTAAACAGGGTTAAGCTTTTTCCTAGGATGGACTCGAATAGCACGAGGGGTCACGGGCTTAGGTGAGGGGGGTAAGGTATAATTTGGATGCTAGAGGGAGTTTTTTCACACAGAGGGTGGTGGGGGTATGGAATGCGCTGCCAAGTAAAGTGGTGGAGGCAGGTACTCTGGAGTTATTTAAGAAATACTTAGATGGGCACATGAACAGAATGGGAATGGAGGGGTATAGAAAACTGATTTAAAATAGGGATCATGAGCCTTGGGAGTCCCTGGGAAGTGTGTAAATAGATGATGATATTGATGTACTGATTATATGATAGGAGTATTCGCAATAAGGGGGAGGAGCTTGCAGCTTGGACCATTACTGGAACTTCTTGTTGTGGCCATTTCAGAGTACTTGGGTAGAGCAGGCAAGAATGTGATGTTGAACGTTACGGGGTTCAAATGCTTCGTCAGATTAGAGAAGGAGTAGAGGTGGGGAGGAGTGGCATTATTAGTCTAAGATGTATCACAGTGACAGAAAAGAAGTTTGAGAGGACTTGTCTGTGAGGTAGTATGGGCTGAGATTAGAAACAGGAGAGGAGCGGTCACCCTGTTGGGAGTCTTTTATAGACCTCCTAAAAGTTCTAGAGAGGTAGAGGAAAGGATTGCAAAGTTGATCCTGGACAGGAGTGAAAGGAATAGGGTAATTGTTATGGGGGACTTTAACTTTACTAATATTGATTGGAATAGCTATAGCTCTAGCTCGTTAGAGGGGTCAGTTTTCGTACAAAGTGTGCAGGAAGGTTTTTTGACTCAGTATGTAGATAGGCAAACTAGAGGTGAGGCTACATTGGATTTGGTGCTGGGCAATGAGCCAGACCAGGTGTTAGGCTTGGAAGTTAGTGAACATTTTGGTGATAGTGACCACAATTCGGTTACATTCACCTTAGTGATGGATCGGGATAGGCATGAAGCTGGGGGCAGTAGTTATAGCTGGGGGAAGGGTAATTATGAGGCCATCAGGAGAGAATTAGGGTGCATAGATTGGACTAGGAAACTACAGGGACTGGGAACATCTGGAATGTGGAGCTTATTCAAGGAGCAGCTGCTGCGAGTCCTTGATAAGTATGTCCCTGTCAGGCAAGGAGGAAATGGTCGAGTAAGGGAACCTTGGTGTACGAAAAAAGTTGATTTGCTGGTTAAAAGGAAAAAGGAGGCTTATGTCAGGATGAGGCTTGAAGGCTCAGTTAGTGCAATGGATAGCTATAGATTAGCCAGGAGGGAGCTAAAGAGTGAGTTGAGGAGAGCTAAGAGGGGACACGAGAAGACTTTGGCTGATAGGATTAAGGAGAATCCTAAAGCTTTCTTTAGATATGTTAAGAATAGAAGATTGGTTAGGGCAAGATTAGGGCCAGTCATAGACAGCAGTGGGAAGTTGTGCGTGGAGCCTGAAGAGATTGGAGAGGCACTGAATAAATATTTCTCTTCGGTATTCACGCAGGGTGATGTAAATGTAGTTATGGAGAACACTGAGGTACAGGGTTGCAAACTGGAAAGTATTGAAGTAGATAGGGAGGATGTGCTAGATATTCTTGAGGGTTTGAAGTTAGATAAGTCCCCTGGGCCGGACGGGATTTACCCTAGGATTCTCTGGGAGGCAAGAGAGGAGATTGCAGAGCCTCTGGCTCTGATCTTCAGGTCGTCGTTGGTAGGTTCCGGAGGAAGATAGCGGTGTTGCGGAAGGGGAAGAGAGACCTTCCAGGGAATTATAGGCCAGTGAGTCTTACTTCTGTTGTGGGCAAGGTATTGGAGAGAATTATTAGGGATAGGATTTATAGTTATTTAGAGAGAAATGAATTGATTGGGGATAGTCAGCATGGTTTTGTGAAGGGTAGGTCGTGCCTTACTAACCTCATTGAGTTTTTTGAAAAGTGACCAAAGAGGTGGATGGGGGTAAGGCGGTTGATGTGGTATATATGGACTTTAGTAAGGCGTGATTTATAGTTATTTAGAGAAATGAATTGATTGGGGATAGTCAGCATGGTTTTGTGAAGGGTAGGTCGTGCCTTACTAACCTTATTGAGTTTTTTGAAAAGTGACCAAAGAGGTGGATGGGGGTAAGGCGGTTGATGTGGTATATATGGACTTTAGTAAGGCGTTTCGATAAGGTGGCCCATGGAAGGCTTCTGCAGAAAATGCAGATGTGGGATAGAGGGTGATTTAGCTAATTGGATTAGGAATTGGCTAGCAGATAGAAGACAGAGGGTGGTGGTTGATGGGAGATATTCATCGTGGAGTTCGGTTACAAGTGGTGTACCTCAGGGTCTGTTTTGGGGCCCCTGCTGTTTGTAATTTTTATAAATGATCTGGATGAGGGTATTGAAGGATGGATTAGTAAATTTGCAGATGACACTAAAGTCGGTGGAGTGGTAGATAGTGAAGAGGGGTGTTATAGTTTGCAGAGAGACTTGGACAAGTTGCAGAGCTGGGCCGAGAGGTGGCAAATGGAGTTTAATGTGGAAAAGTGTGAGGTAATGCACTTTGGCAGGAATAATAAATGTGTAGAGTATAGGGCTAATGGTAGGCTCTTAATAGTGTTGATGAACAGAGGGATCTTGGTGTATTTGTGCATAGATCCCTGAAAGTAGGCAGTCAAGTCGATAAGGTTGTTAAGAAGGCATATGGAGTCTTAGCTTTTATTGGTAGGGGGATTGAATTTCGGAGCCGCAACATCATGTTGCAACTGTACAAAACTCTAGTGCGGCCGCACTTGGAGTATTGTGTGCAGTTCTGGTCCCCACATTATAAGAAAGATGTGGAGGCATTGGAGAGGGTACAGAGGAGGTTTACCAGGATGTTGCCTGGTATGGAGGGCAGGTCTTATGAAGAGAGGCTGAGGGATTTGAGGTTGTTTTCGTTAGAAAGGAGGCGGCTAAGAGGGACCTTATTGAACATATAAGATGATTAGAGGTTTAGATAGGGTGGACAGTGATAGCCTTTTTCCTAGGATGGGAAAGCTAGCACGAGGGGACACAGCTTTAAATTAAGGGGTGATAGTTATAGGACGGATATCAGAGGTAGGTTCTTTACCCAAGGGTGGTTAGGGAGTGGAATGCCCTGCCTGCAGCAGTTGTAGATGCGCCAAGTTTGGTGGCGTTTAAGAGGTTAGTTGATAAGTATATGGAAGAGAAGGGAATGGTTTAGTTTGGAGGGGCATTGCTTTTTATTTGGTCGGCGCAACATCGAAGGCCGAAGGGCCTGTTCTGTGCTGTAATGTTCTATGTTCTATGTACTTGTTTTTATCCTACAGGTGCTTTGGTCCACCTTGTTGTCTAACGAGGGTCATACACGCGATGGGTCGTGAGAGGGCTGCTCTTGGATTTTTCAAGTATCCTAGTGCTTCACGTCGTTAGTGTACGCTTGACCTGGACCATTGATGGGCAACACAACAGCTCAGTGACTATCGCTTGTGCTGTGCAGATACATGGATTTGGGCTGTGTCTGTGGGAGTTTGCGCATTCTCCCCGTGCTTGCGTGGGTTTTCTCCGGGAGCTCCAGTTTCCTCCCGTACCCAAAGATGTGCTCTTAGGCTAATTGGCAAAACAAATTCTCCCTAAATGTCTCAAATTGGTTTTTAATCCATAGATCTATAAACATGGAGAGGGATAATGGGTAGAGGTGGGAACATCAGGGTGGTGGCGCGGGCTAGTTTGGCCAAAGGGCTGTTTCCCGTGCTGTTTTGTTCTTTGTTCTTTGTTCTAAAAGGAATGGGCTTCCCCTGAACCCTGGTTAACACACTTTTGAAAGCCCGCCTCTTATCAGACATCCCTTTTGCCTTCCCATAGACTCCCCCAATTAACTTTTGAAAGTTCCGCCTGATATCATCAAAATTGACTTTGCCCCAATTAGAATTTTAACTTTGGGACAGACCTATCATTCTCCATAACTCTCTTAAAACTAATAGAATTATGGTCACTGGTCCAAAGTGATCTCTCACTAACACTTTGTCACCAGCTCTTCCTTATTTCCCAAGAGGAGGTCAAGTGAAGTTTTTAAAGCCAAGTTTCTAAGAATAATAAGAATAGATTTGAATTTAATGACTTTTGGAAAGTTGAAACTTTAAAATAGGATGTAAGATCGCAGCATTCTCTTTTTGTTTGTCGTACTAATGTTAGATCAAGCTATCTCCTATTTCCTGTGTTTGAGCTTTAAGTGGGTCGCTTTGCTGTTGGTCAGGTCAACATCAACTGAAATTGATTAAGTGATCAGAAAGGACAGAATTAGAAAGAATAGTTTGAATGTTGCCAACATGTTGTGATAATGACTGAATCTTTTGGAAAGGAAAAGGGTCTGGATTACAGCACCTTCATAGAAAGAAGCAAAATCCTAATAGTAAATGAAATTCAAAAATACTACATTGACTGTAAATTACATTGGAATGCCTTGAGGTCAGGAAAGGTGCACTATATAAAATTCCTTTTCTTCAATGGTGCTAAGTTTATTGCTATACTCTGTGGACAACAGAATTGACATCTTTGCAGCAGCCGAAGTGGTCTCATAGACGTTATAGACATAGTGAATGAACTTGGTAACTTTTTAAAAATCAGATTACAGGATATTGGTGTCACTGGTAGTCTATTTCTAGTTGCTGTGTGAAAGTGGTAATCATCTACCTGTTTGAAGTACTGCATACTTGAGGTGTAGGTACACCCACTCTGCTGTTAGGGGGGAGGTTCTAGGATTTAACCCAGTGACAGTGAGGAACTGTGATATATTCCAAGTTGGTAAGGTGAATGAATCAACAAATTTCTAGTTTGAGATGTTCCCCGATAATCTTTCTAGGTGGTAGTGATTGTGGGTTTGGAAGGTGCTGCCAAAGGAACCTTGATGAGTTCCTGCAGGCATCATGGCTGCCATTGTTCATCAGTGGTGGAAGGTGTGAATGGCAGTGAATGGGGTAGCAATCAAATGGGGCTGACTTGCCCCAGATGGGTTGAGCTCTAGTGTGTTGGAGCTGCACTCATTCAGGCAAGTGGGGAGTATCCCATTACACCCCGATCTGTGTCTTGTAGATAGTGGACAGGTTTTAGGGAGTCAGAAAGTGACTTACTCACTGCAAGATTCACAGTCTCTGATCTAATCTTATAATCCACAGTATTTCTACAGCTAGTCTAGTTCAGTTTCTGGGTCAATGATAACCCCCAGGAGGTTGCCGCAGAGCAGAGTTTAGTCATGGAGGTCTTCTTCTGCATGGAGTCGGTCACCAGTGGAGTGCCCCAGGTATCTGTTCTGGGACCCTTGCTGTTTGTCATTTCATAAATGACCTGGATGAGGAAGTGGAGGGATGGGTTAGTAAGTTTGCGACAATACGAAGGTCGGTGGTGTTGTGGATAGTCTGGAGGGATGTCTGAAGTTGCAGCGAGACATAGATAGGATGCAAGACTGGGCGGAGAAGTGGCAGATGGACTTCAACGCGGATAATGTGTGGTGGTCCATTTTGGCAGGACCAATGGATGAAGGAGTATAATATCAAGTGTAGGAGTCTTGGCAGTGTGAGGAACAGAAGGATCTTGGGTCCGGTCCATAGGTCTCTTAAATCTGCCCCACAAGTGGAGGATGTGGTCAAGAGGTATATGGTGTACTGGCCTTTCATAATAGAGAGATTGAGTTTAGGAGTCAGGAGGTAATGCTGCAACTTATAAGCCCTTGTCAGACCCCACTTGGAGTACTGTGTGCAGTTCTGGTCGCCTCACTATAGGAAGGATGTGGAAGTTATTGAGAGGGTGCAGAGGAGATTTACAAGGATGTGCCTGGATTGGGGGGCATGACTTATGAAGATAGGTTGAGAGAGCTAGGTCTCTTCTCCCTGGAGAGACAAAGGTTGAGAGGCGACCTGATAGAGGTTTATAAGACGTTAAGAGGAATAGATAGGGTGGATTTTGGAGGCTATTTCCCAGGGCTGAAATGGTCGCTACAAGAGGACACAGGTTTAAGTGCTGGGGGCAAGTACAGAGGAGATGTTAGAGGTACATTTTTCACTCAGAGGGTGGTGAGTGAATGGAATCGGTTGCCGTCAGTGGTGGTAGAGTCAAACTCGTTGGGTATTTCAAGAGGATTCTGGATGAGTACATGGGATTGGGAGTTACAGATAGGTCTATGCCTGGTAAGTATCGATATGATCGCACAACTTGTGGGCCGAAAGGCCTGTTTGTGCTGTAGTGTCTATGTTCTATGTTCTATGTTCGTGTTCTATGTTGGTAATTGATAGAACCTTTAATACATAGAACATAGAACATTACAGCACAGAACAGGCCCTTCGGCCTTCGATGTTGTGCGACCAAAATAAAAAGCAATGCCCCTCCAAACTAAACCATTCCCTTCTCATCCATATACTTATCAATTAACCTCTTAAACGCCACCAAACTTGGCGCATCTACAACAGCTGCAGGCAGGGCATTCCACTCCCTAATCACTCTTTGAGTAAAGAACCTACCTCTGATATCCGTCCTATAACTCATACCCCTTAATTTAAAGCTGTGTCCCTCGTGCTAGCTTTCTCCATCCTAGGAAAAAGGCTATCACTGTCCACCCTATCTAAACCTCTAATCATCTTATATGTTTCAATAAGATCCCCTCTTAGCCGCCTCCTTTCTAACGAAAACAACCTCAAATCCTTCAACCTCTCTTCATAGGACCTGCCCTCCATACCAGGCAACATCCTGGTAAACCTCCTCTGTACCCTCTCCAATGCCTCCACATCTTTCTTATAATGTGGGGACCAGAACTGCACACAATACTCCAAGTGCGGCCGCACTAGAGTTTTGTACAGTTGCAACATGATGCTGCGGCTCCTAAATTCAATCCCCCTACCAATAAAAGCTAAGACTCCATATGCCTTCTTAACAACTTTATCCACTGACTGCCTACTTTCAGGGATCTATTGACACATACACCAAGATCCTTCTGTTCCTCAACACTATTAAGAGCCCTACCATTAGCCCTATACTCTACACATTTATTGTTCCTGCCAAAGTGCATTACCTCACACTTTTCCACATTAAACTCCATTTGCCACCTCTCGGCCCAGCTCTGCAACTTGTCCAAGTCACTCTGTAAACTATAACACCCCTCTTCACTATCTACCACTCCACCGACTTTAGTGTCATCTGCAAATTTACTGATCCATCCCTCAATACCCTCATCCAGATCATTTATAAAAATTACAAACAGCAGGGGCCCCAAAACAGACCCTGAGGCACCACTCGTCACCGAACTCCACGATGAATATCTCCCATCAACCACCACCCTCTGTCTTCTATCTGCCAGCCAATTCCTAATCCAATTAGCTAAATCACCCTCTATTCCCACATCTGCATTTTCTGTAGAAGTCTTCCATGGGCCACCTTATCAAACGCCTTACTAAAGTCCATATATACTACATCAACCGCCTTACCCCCATCCACCTCTTTGGTCACTTTCTCAAAAACTCAATGAGGTTAGTAAGGCATGACCTACCCTTCACGAAACCATGCTGACTATCCCCAATCAATTCATTTCTCTCTAAATAACTATAAATCCTATCCCTAATAATTCTCTCCAATACCTTGCCCACAACAGAAGTAAGACTCACTGGCCTATAATTCCCTGGAAGGTCTCTCTTCCCCTTCTTAAACAATGGGACCACATTCGCTATCCTCCAGTCCTCCGGAACCACACCCGTAACCAACGAGGACCTGAAGATCAGAGCCAGAGGCTCTGCAATCTCCTCTCTTGCCTCCCAGAGAATCCTAGGGTAAATCCCGTCCGGCCCAGGGGACTTATCCAACTTCAAACCCTCGAGAATTTCTAACACATCCTCCCTATCTACTACAATACTTCCCAATTTGCAACCCTGTACTCAGTGTTCTCCATAGCTTACATTTCCAGCACTCTGCATAATAGATCAAATAGTTTGGACAGGACAGTTTTTGTACAGTGTGTGCAGGAGGGTTCCCTGACACCATATGTGGATAAGCTGATGAGAGGGGACACATTGGACTTGGTACTGGGTAATGAACCGGGCAAGCGTTAGATTTATTTGTGCAGAGCACTTTAAAGGTAGTGACCACAATCAGTGTCTTTCATTATTGCAATGGAGAGGGATAGGGTCACACAGCAGGGCAAGGTTTATAATTGGGGGAGGGTAATTCTGGTGCAATTAGGCAAGAATTAGGGAGCATTAGATGAGAACAGAAATTGTCAGGTATGGGCACAAACGAAAAGTGGAGCTTGTTCAAAGAACAAATACTGCGTGTCCTTGATAGATATGTCCCTGCAGGCAGGGAGGAAATGGCTGAGTGAGGGAATCATGGTTCACAAAGGAGTTTGAATGTCTTGTCAAGAGGAAGAGGGAAGCGTATGTAAGGATGAGAAAACAAGGTTCAGTTGCGGTCGCTTGAGGGTTACAACGTAGCTAGGAATGAGTTTAGAAAAAGGATTTAGTAGAGTGAAGGGGGCATGAGAAGTCCTTGGTGGGTCGGATAAGGAAAGCCCCAAGGCTTTTTACTCTTGTGAGAAATAAAAAAATGCCAAGGTAAGGTTAGGGCCAATCAAGGATTAGTAGTGGGAACTTGTGCATGGGGTCAGAAGAGATAGGTGAGGCATTAAATAAATACTTTTCTTCAGTGGCTCACTGAAGAGAGGGGCCATGTTTTTGAGGATGAGAGTATGATGCAGGCTGATAGGATGGAGAAGATAGAGTCTGAAGAACAATGTATTGGCAATTTGAAAAACCTGAGGTCCTGGACCAGATGGGATACATCCTAGGATACTTGAGAGGCAAGGAATGAGACTGCGGAGTCTTCAGCTTTGATCTTTGGGTCATCATTGTCCCCTGGGATTGTGTCAGAGGACTGGAGAGTGGCGCATGTTGTTCCTTACTTCAAGAAAGGAAATAGGAATGACCCTGGTAATTATAGGCCGGTTAGTCTTACTCAGTAGTCAGTAGGTTAATGGAAAGGGTCCTGCAAGAAATAGAATTTATGACCATTTGGAAAGATGCAGCTTAATCCAGGATAGTCAGCACAGTTCATGAGGGGTGAGTCTGCGCCACAAATTTGATTGAATTCTTTGAGGAGTTAACTAAGTGTGTAGATGAAGGTAGAGCTGTTGATGTTGTACATATGGATTTTAGTAAGGTGTTTGATAAGGTTCCCCTTATCAAAGTCATGAAGAAGATAAGGAGGGACAGAAGGAAATTTGGCCAATTTGATATGTAATTGACTGTCTCATAGAAGTCATGATGTCAACAATCACCAGGCAAAACAGTTCCCTCCTGTGGGCGAACACTCAGCAGTCATAGGCATTCAGCCTCAGACTTCAGGTAAACATCTTCAAGGGGTCTTCACGACACACGACAGCGCAGAGCAGAGACTGATAGCCAAGTTCTGCACACGTGAGAACGGTCTTAACAGGGATCTTGCTTCATGTCACACTATCTGTAACCCTCATGACTTGCCTGGGTTAGCAAAAAACCTCACTACGTGCTGTCTGGAGACAATACACATCTCTCTAACCTGTGCTCAGTGCTCCTTCCCACTCACATGTTAGCCACTTTAAGACTTGAATAGCAGTAGGCGTAAGGATTCACATTCTAATCAGCAATCTGTAAACTGTCTGTGCTGATATGTGTGCTTTTGGAGACCAGAACACCTCATTACCTGACGAAGGCTACAAAAGGCCAAAGCTCGTGATTTACTATCAAATTAAACGGTTGGATTAAAATTGGTGTTGCCAGACTTTACTGTCTCATAGAAGACAGAGGATGGTGATGGAGGGAAAATTTTCTGACTGGAGGCAGTTACCAGCGTGTACCGCAGGGATCAGTGCTGGGTCCTCTGGTATTTGTGACTTTTATCAGTGATTCAGAAGAGAGGGCTGAAAGGTATATTTGTGATGACACAAAGATTGGTGGAGTAGTGGATGAGGTGCAGGCCTCTTGTAGGCTGCAAAGAGACATTGATAGAGCAGAGCTGAGCCAAAAAGTGGCAGACGGAGTTAACCCTGATAAGTCAAGGTGATTCATTTTGGTAGGACAAACTTGATGCAGATCACAGGGTCAACAGCAGGGTTCTAAAGAATGTGGAGGAACAGAGAGATCTTAGGGTTCATATACACAGATCTCTGAAGGTTGTCACTCAAGTGGATAGAGCGTGAAGAAGGCTTATAGTGTGTTAGCGTTTATAACAGGGGGTTTGAGTTTAAGGGTCCTGGGGTTATTGCTGCAGCTATACCGGACCTTAATGAGACCACATTTGGAATATTGTGCTCAGTTTGGTCACTCACTATAAGAAGAATGTGGAAGCATCGGAGAGAGTGCAGAGGAGATTTACCAGGATGCTGCCTAGTTTGAGGGTAGGTCTTAAGGGGAAAAGTGAGGAGCTGGGCTTTTCTCTTTCGAGTGGAGGTGGACGAGAGGTGATTTAATAGAGGTTTATAAGATGATGAGGGGGATTAATAGAGTGGACGTCAGGGACTATTTCCTCGGGTGGATGTAGCTGTTACTAGGGGGCATAAACTATAAGGTTCATGGTGGGAGATATAGGAGAGATGTCCGAGGTAGATTCTTCATCAGAGAGTTCTTGGGGGTGGGAATGCACTGCCTGCTGTGATAGTGGATTGGACACTTAGGAACTTTCAAGCGGTTATTGAATAGACACACGGAGCACTCCAGAATGATAGGGATTGGATAGCTTGATCTTGGGTTCGGATATAGTTGCATGACATCGGGGCTGAAGGGCCTGCACTGTGCTTTATGTTCTGTGTTCAGGATAGTTAGCCAATGTTTCATGTAGCCCTCAGATGTTGGCAAAGTGATGGTAGTGTGCTACTTAGTGGCACTGCCACCATAAGATTGCGGTACACTCCTGATAATGATTAAGATTCATATTGAGAATGGTGCCCTTGTGAAAGAGAATCAGTTTCTTAAAAATACACAGTAATGTCCTCCAGGACAAAGTTGTGATTTTGGAGCAAGGTGGCATTTCCAGAGTGTGATGGCACTGAGGAGTTTATAGATGAGTGATAGGGATGCTTGAGAACAGCAGTTACCTGACAATCAAGATAACGTGATTCTGGATGGGTAACAGAAACATTCGGGAAGGTAATGATTACATTCTCTGGCGTTTCTCGATGTGATACATTTTCTGGAATGTTGCTGCGGAAGGCAATGTATTTGGGGATCAGTTATAAAATTTCAAATCCGCTCAAAAAGCATCTGAATGCAGACTGAGGCCCCATCTGTTGGTCACTTGCTCTAACGTTCATAGGAAATGAACTGTTTCTGCCAGGTTTCCATGTTAATTTGAGGAAAGACTTTTTGTTTTCTTCTTCAAGGAAAATGGTGAGAGTGGATAGAGATCAGAGCGGAGAGTTGAAATCTGGAGTTATTGAATCTACATCCTGGAATCATACTTGCACAAAAAGAGGCTATATGGTGTGTGTAGCACTCGCTTTAGAAAGAGCTCTTCAATTACTTCACTAAAAACAGAAAAGCTGGATTAACTCAGTAGGTCTGTAGAGAGAAACAGAGTTAACCTTTCGAGTTCATATTCTCTGTTTTCTTTCAGATTTATGGAATCTGCAGTGTTTGCTTTTAGTTACTTCCACTAATTTTCCCTTCAGCCATGCAAAGTTTTTCTTTTCAATATCTATACAACTCCTTTCGATACCTTGGCTATAAATGGGGGGAAACCAGCAGCTAAAAGTGAGTAAAAACTGAGAGATAGTTCTCCTTTTGGATCTAAAAATGTGACCCAAAAAAAGTCGATATGTTTGAGTCAGATTGGTAGGAACCGAACATGCCAAAAGGTAAGTGTTTGATTTATTATTGTCACAAGTATTGGAATACAGTTAAAAGTATGGTCCCTTGTGTGCTATAGAGACAAAGCATATTGTTCATAGAAATGTGGGGAAAGTTGGAAAGGAGAGTGTACAGAAATAGTGTTATAGTCATGGCTAGGATGTGTATATAAATGATAGATCCATTCAAAAGTTTGATGGCACTAGAGAAGAAGCTGTTTCTTGAATCAGTTGGTATGTGTTTCAAACTTTTGTATCTTTTTCCCATTGGACGAGGATGGAAGAGAGAATGTGTGGAGTGCGTGGAGTCTTGATTATGCTGGCTATCTTCCCAAGGTAGCAAAAAATGTAGACAGAGTCAATGGATGAGAGGCTGGTTTGCGTGATGGACTGGGCTACGTTTGCAATCTTTGTAATTTCTGTGGTTTGGTCAGAGCAGGAGCCTACCAAGCATGCTGTATCCGGAAATTAGTAAGTGTCATAGTGGGAAATGTTTGAATTTTCTTAGTCTTCTGAGAAAGGGAGGTGTTGTGGGCAATCTTAACAATGGTGTTGGCATGGGGAGCCCAGGACAGATTGTGGTGATAGAACACCTAAAAGCTTGAAGCTGTCAACCATATCACTTCATCCGGTTGATGTAAACAGGGGCATGTCCTTCACTACATTTCCTCAAGTCAATGACTGTCTTCTCGTTCCACTGAAATTGAAGGAGAGATTAATGTCGTCACACCAGTTCACCAGATTCTCTATCTTTTCCCTGTTACTCCATACCATCTCTGTTGGGATCTGACGGTGGCATCATCAGCATGGTGGAAATGGAGTTGAAGGGGAATTTGGTCACACAGTCACACGTGTACAAGCAGTATTGTAGGGGGCTGAGAATGCAGCCTTGTGGGCATCGGTGTTGCTCCGAAGATGACTGAACTACAAGTGTTGTCAATGAATGCAAGGAGCTTGTGGCAATCATAATAAGATCATATAGTCTTGTGCAGGAATAGAGGAGAGGAAAATAGAACACAGAACATTACAGCGCAGTACAGGCTGTTCGGCCTTCGATGTTGCGCCGACCAATGGAATCAATTTTATGACCCTCTATCCTAAACTATTCCAATGCTATCCATATGCCTATCCACTGGACCATTTGAACGCCCTCAACTTGACGAGTCCACAACTGCTGCAGGCAGGGCATCCCACACCCTTACTACCTCTGAGTAAAGAACCCATCTCTAACATCTGTCCTATAACTACCACCCTTATTTTAAAGCTATGTCCCCTTGTGCTAACCATCTCCATCCGGGGAAAAAGGCTCTCACTATCTAACCCTCTGACATCTTATGTGTCTCAATTAACATAGAACATTACAGCTCAGTACAGGCACTTCGGCCCTCGATGTTGCGCCGGCCAGTGGACCTCTAACCTAAACTATTCCAATATCATCCATATGCCATCCACTGAACATTTGAATGCCCCAAAGTAGGCGAGTCCACAACTGCTGCAGGCAGGGCGTTCCACGCTCTCACCACCCTCTGTGTAAAGAACCTGCCTCTGACATCCGTCTATAACTACCACCTCTTAATTTAAAGTTATGTTCCCTCGTGTTGGTCATCACCATCGAGGAAAAAGGCTCTCACTATCCACCCTATCCAGTCCTTTGATCATCTTATACGCCTCAATTAGGTCACCGCGTAACCTTCTTCTCTCTAATGAAAATAACCTCAGGTCCCTCAGCCTTCCTCATAAGGCCTTCCCACCATACCAGACAACATCCTGGTAAACCTCTCTGCACCCTTTCCAATGCTTCCACATCTTTTATAATGCGGCGACCAGAACTGTACGCAATACTCCAAGTGCGCCGCACCAGAGTTTTGTACAGTTGTAACATAACCTCACGGCTTCCTAAATTCAATCCCTCTACAATAAAAGCAACACACTGTACGCCTTCTTAACAACTTATCAATCTGGGTGCCAATTTCAAAGAGCTATGTACTTGTACCCAAGATCCTCTGCTCGAAACACTATTAAGGGTCCTTCCATTAGCCCTATATTTCATATGCCTGTTATTCCACCAAAGTGAATCACCTCACACTTATCCGTATTGAATTTCATTTGCACCTCACGGCCCCTCTGCAACCTATCTATGTCCCTCTGCAAACTGTAACATCCATCCTCGCTGTCTACAACTCCCCCCACTTTGGTATCGTCAGCAAATTTACTAATCCAACCCTCTATACCCTCATTTAGGTCATTTATAAAAATGACAAACAGCAGTGGCCCAAAACAGATCCTTGAGGTACACTACATTAAGGTCTAAATGAGATTTGCTATAGGATGAAGATTGAGATTTGGATGATTCAGCTTTGTTTTCATTTTAACAAATAATCGGCAGAGAAGGAGTGACAAGATATTCCTTTACCCATCAACTCTGAACAAGCCTACCACAACCTGACTGTCAGCCTGGCTTCTGGGAGTTGGGCCATGCCTGGATGTATTTTCTGATCTGACTCAAACAGATTATGTTTAATACAGAATGATTGTTCCATGTTCATGGAAAGTTGTTTCATGAATTATCTGATTCCATGAACTTATTTGATTCCAAAATGCTTGCAGATTCCAGAAGTTGTGTCAAGTCTGTTGACTTTTGTATTGGTACCTTGATGATTTTTGCATCATGGACCAGGAATAGGAAGGAATGTGAGAGAAAGAAGCAAGATGTGTTTGGAAATGTCTCGTTGACCTGTTGGTGCCAGCCTATCTTCATCAACTCTGCTGCTGTTCTCAACTTCCTTCAGCTCCTCTTCATCCAGCCCAGCTCATAATCTCCCAAATTCACCCAAACATCTTTGCTCTAATTTCCCCTTTCCTGTAAAACAATCTACTTCCTTGACCAAGCTTTAGGCTTGCTGTCTGGTACCTTGTATCCAGTGCTTTCCTGCACTGAAGGTGATGTATACATTCAAATTATTGTTGTAGATGTCATTCAGTTTGGACAGAGACAGGGCACACTGGATCCCCAGTGGAGGAATGCCAGTTTACTTAAATATATCATTTATCTGTAGGCTGCAGCTATTATAAACAGAATATAATAAAAAGTAGCAGATTACTGCACTTTGCAGTGATGGAAAGGGATAGGTATATACTGCAGGGCAAGAGTCAAAGGAAATGATGATGTGATTAAGTGAGATTTAGGATGTATAGGATGTGGAAGGAAACTGCAGGGGATGGACACAATTGAAATGTGGAGCTTGTTCAAGAAACAGCTACTGCATGTCCTTGGTAAGTGTGTACCTGTGAGGCAGGGAGGTAGTGGTCAAGCAAGGGAACCATGGTTTACTAAAGTAGTTGAATCTCTTGTGAAGAGGAAGAAGACTATGTAAAGATGAGACGTGAAGGCTCAGTTAGGGCACTGGAGAGTTACAAGTAGCCAGGAAGGACCTAAAGACAGAGATAAGAAGAACCAGGAAAAACGTGAGAAGTCTTGGCAGATAGGATCAAGGAAAACCCTAAAGCTTTCCGTAGGTATGTCAGGAATAAAACAATGACTAAGGTAAGGTTAGAGCCAGTCAAGGGACAGTACTGGGAAGTTGTGCGTGGAGTCCAAAGAGGCGTTTAAATGGAATATTTTCGTCAGTATTCACACAGGAAAAAGACAATGTTGTCAAGGAGAACACTGAGATACAGGCTATTAGACTAGACAGGATTGAGGTTCATCAGAAGGTATTAGCAATTCTGGAAAGTATAAAATAAATAAGTGCCTGGCCAGATGGAATTTATCCTAGGATTCTCTGGGAGGCTAGAGAGGACATTGCAGAGCCTTTGGCTTTGATCTATATTGGTCATTGTCTACAGGAATAGTGCCAGAAGACTGGAGGATAGCAAATGTTGCCCCCTTGTTCAAGGAGGGGAGTGAGAGAACCCCGGTAATTATAGACCAGTGAGCCTTACTTCTGTTGTGGGCAAAGTTCTGGAATGGATTCTCAGAGATAGAAGTATAATTCATCTAGAAAGGAATAATTGATCAGGGATAGTCAACATGGTTTGAACAGATAGGTTGCACCTCACAAATCTTTGAGTTATTTGAGAAGGTGACCAAAGAGATGGATGAGGTAAGTCAGTTGATTGGTGTACATGGATTTCAGTAAAGCATTTGATAAGTTCCCCACAGTAAGCTATTGCAGAAGATACGGAGGTATGGGATTGAGGGTGATTTAGCAGTTTGGATCAGAAATTGGCTAGCTGTAAGAAGACAGAGGGTGGTGGTGTTGATGGGAAATGTTCATCCTGGAGTTTAGTTACTAATGTGTACCGCAAGGATCTGTTTTGGGGCCATTGCTATTTGTCATTTTTATAATGACCTGGATGAGGGTGTAGAGGGATGGGTTAGTAAATTTGCTGATGACACTAAAGTCGGTGAATTTGTAGACAGTGCGGAAGGATGCTACAGTTTGCAGAGGGACATAGATAAGCTGCAGAGCTGGGCCAAGAGTTGGCAAATGGAGTTTAATGAGGAAAGTATGAGGTGATGCACTGAGGAAGGAGTAAGAGGAATA
Organism: Sphyrna mokarran; assembly: GCA_024679065.1. Lineage (NCBI taxonomy): Eukaryota > Metazoa > Chordata > Chondrichthyes > Carcharhiniformes > Carcharhinidae > Sphyrna > Sphyrna mokarran. Next base: position 1,096,490 of record JAGIQG010000017.1, on the reverse strand, counting down.
TAGCATACTGGACTAATGGTAAGATATTTGGTAGTGTGGATGAGCAGAGAAGTCTTGGTGTCCATGTGCATCGATCCTGAAAGTTGGCACCCAGGTTGATAGGATTGTTAGAAGGCGTATGTTGTTGTTAGCTTTTATTGGTAGAGGGATTGAGTTTCGGAGCCGTGAGGTCATGTTGCAGTTGTGCCAAACTCTGGTGCGGCTGCACTTGGAGTATTGCGTGCAGTTCTGGTCGCCACATTATAAGAAAGATGTGGAGGCATTGGAGAGGGTGCAGAGGAGGTTTACCAGGATGTTGCCTGGTATGGAGGGCAGGTCTTATGAAGAAAGGCTAAGGGACTTGAGGTTATTTTCATTAGAGAGAAGGTTAAGAGAGACTTAATAGAGGTATACAAGATGATCAGAGGGTTAGATAGGGACAATGAGAGCCCTTTTCTCAGGTGGAGATGGATAACACAAGGGGACATAACGTTAAATTAGGGTGATAGTTATAGGATGATGTCAGAGGTGGGTTCTTACTCAGAGGGTAGTAAGGGTGTGAAATGCCCTGCTGCAGCAATTGTGGACTCATCAAGTTTAAGGGCATTTAATTGGTCATTGGTTAAACATATGGATAATATTGGAATAGTGTAGGTTATATGGGCTATTGATTGGTTTCACGAGTTGGCGCAAGAGAGGGCAGAAGGGCCGTACTGCTCTGTAATGTTCTATGTTCTTTGCTGCATCTATCTCGTCTCCTTTACAGACATGTTTTCGTTTTAAAGAAATGTGGGGATATAACAGGCTATATGCTGCTATTAGTAGCAGGCTTACAAAACTGCCCTAAACATTGGCCTGGTTGTGTATGTGAACTGCATATTAAACATCTTCAGTGAATTTATTCCTTGTTCTTTTTCAGGTGCATAACGGAAGAAACCATTCTGATCCCTGTTTTAACAGTGGTTACACAAAAGTCATCAATGCAACTGACTTCTTTGACACTCCATGCGTATCCAGGAAGGAGAGTGCTCAGCAAGCACTGAAGATCATTGGGGACAGGTGATCTACCCAATGCACTAATGTGATCAACAAGATCTTCGATTCACTTCCTGCAACTGGACTAGCTGCTCATTTAACGGGGTTTATCAACCCCCGCTCCAGGGGGCAATTTGGAGTAAGTATTGCACCGGTCTCAGGAAGATCCGCATCCCAACTCTCAAACTGTGCAACAGGTTCCTGTACGCTGTTCCCCCGGCACACTGACAGGTTCCTGTACGCTGTTGTCCACATTGACAGGTTCTGTACGCTGTTCCCCCGCACACTGACAGGTTCCTGTACGTTGTTCCCCCGGCACACTGACAGGTTCCTGTAGCGTTCCCCCGGACACGACAGGTTCTGTACGCTGTTCCCCGGCACACTGACGGGTCCTGTACGCTGTTCCCTCGCACACTGACACTGTCGCTGTTCCCCGGCACACTGACAGGTTCCTGTACGCTGTTCCCTCGGCACACGACAGTTCTGTCGCTGTTCCTCGGTGACAGGTTCCGTACGCTGTTCCCCGCACATGACAGGTTCCTGTACGCTGTTCACACACTGACAGGTTCCTACGCTGTTCCCCGGCCACTGACAGGTTCCATGCTGTGTTCCCCCGGCACACTGACTCCTGTACGCTGTTCCCTTGGCGGACAGGTTCCTGTACGCTGTTCCCCGGCCACTGACAGGTTCCTGTACGCTGTTCCCCCGGCACACTGAACAGGTCCTGAATGCTGTTCCCCGGCACACTGACAGGTTCCTGTACGCTGTTCCCTCGGCACACTGACAGGTTCCTTACGCTGTTCCCTCGGCCACTGACAGGTCCTGTACGCTGTCCTCGGCACATGACAGGTTCCTGTCGTTCCTTACGCTGTCCTCAGCACACTGACAGGTTCCTGTACGCTGTTCCCTCGGACACTGTTCCCTGACAGGTTCCTGTACGCTGTTCCCCCGGCACACTGACAGGGACAGTTCCTGTATATGGTACACCTGTCACACAGCCCGGCAAACCTGTCCAGGAATTGTAACAGCATGAGCCACTGTTCTATGTAACAAGGACAGTCTCAGGATTGTCTTGTAGATTCTTCATCAGCTTCAGCAATAACTTTCTTCCCAACATCTCCAGTTTTCTCCAATCAGCCCTTAGCTTGCTTCATTGCCACTTCCTAATGACCCTTTTCAGTTCTCTAAGATTTATTCAAGGTTCACTGAGAGTATTTCTGCTGTTGTCTGCATTGCTGTCCCATGTTGTGCATCGCATTGCAAAGGGAGAGAGTCAAAAATAAATAATACAGTTTAAAGTTTAATCTTAGTATCACAAGTGGGCTTACATTAACACCGCAATGAAATTGGTGTGAAAATTCCCTAATCGCCACATTTGCCACCTATTCAGGTACATTGAGGGAGAATTTAGCACGGCCCATGTATCCTAACCAGCACATCTTTGAACTGTGGGAGGAAATTCCTGCAAACTCCACGCTAACAGGACCCAAGCTAGGAATTGAACCCAGGTCCCTGACACTCTGAAGCAGCAGTGCTAATCACTGTGCTGCCCCAATACAATATCCTGGAAACAATCTTCAGGAGGAAATGGAAGTGACTTGGACAAAATGTGCTAATTCAGGAAGATGACGTGGGTGCTTGGGAGCGTTGCTGGGGTATTTTTTGATGAGGTGATGGAGTGATCGGGGTAATGTTTGGTGAGGTATACACAGTATTGCAAAGGCATTTGATACAGAGTTCTGAGCGCAGCAGATGTTAAATGCTGAAATAAACTTGGCTCAGGCCAGACTGATCTTTGTTTTGAAAATGAAAAATATAAATTTCAGCAGCAAGATATATAGTAACACTTTTGGGATTTTAAGATGAGGTTAAAGAATTATTAACAAGAGAAAAAAAAAGTCCAAAGATATGTGGGTTGACTGGCTATTGAAATTTACCTTTATGTCGGGGGTACTAGCAGGGGTAAATACGTAAACTTACAGGGAAAACGCCTGGATAGGATTGTTGTTGGTGTAGGCTAGATGGGCCAATTGACTTCCTTCTAAACTGTTGGGATTCTGATTCTGTGAAAAGTTAATCGCACAGGATTACATTAAACAGTTAAAATTAGTCTTACAAAATAGTCCTCCCCAAAAAGCATCCCCATTTGGTCAGACCCACAAGTAAACATTTTCTAGGTAATACTCCATTATAGATGTTTAGCTGTAAAATCCAGTATAATTCACAAGAAATAACTGCATTTGCTTCAATGAAAATATGTCGCACAACTTTTCAAACAATCTTTGATTCTGCTGTGGAATTCCAAGAAACAAGACGCTTTTTGAAGCCAGAGATTTTTTGATCAAACGCTGTCTGGTTCAAACTTTGCCTTGTCCCAGCCAGAGCTGGGAATCTTTGCCAACATTAAGTTTTCCTCAGAACCTAAAAGTGCCTTCTTTCCCCATTCATTCAGGTTCTAATGTTCTCGCACCACTTTGAAACTTAAATCTTCCAAATCTTCACCATTTTATCTGATTTCAGTTCAATAAAATGTAATATCGGCAAAAATCTTACCAAAGAATGGCAGTTTTATTTCTGGCAAGAAAACCGGTGTGTTTCTAGAAACACGTTGGTTTTCTCTCCCGATCTTGCCACGGTTATTAAGAGTAATCCAGGGGGAGTGTTTCACAGTGGGGCAGAGAATCAACACATGGCAAAATCTGCTTGCACGGAAATTGGGCCGCACTTTAAAGAACATCCAATCAATTCAATAAGCTACCCTGGGAGTCGCGGTGCTCACCTCACCACCCTAATCAGAGTCAGTACTTCGTATCCCCACCCGATTATCAGCCCCACGTCCCCCCCGTCAAATTCATATAAGTAGGTCATGCCCGTCATTGGTGTAAACATGATGATGTCACTGTGAAGGACAGGAAGATCCAAAATCACGTCTGATTGGGTGTATTATTGTCACTTGTATTCACAGACAGTGAAAAGTATTGTTTCTTGCGCAGTATACAAACAAAACATACTGTTCCTAGAGAATGAAAGGAGAGAGTGCAGAACATAGTGTTAAGGTCAGAGCTAGGGTTAGACAAAGATCAAGGTCGCAGTGAGAACTGTGACTTCCAGATCTTGAGCTCTGGTTGATATTCACACAGACACTGACTGCAGCTTGATTTCACTCCCATCCTCTTCTGTTATCCACAGAATCCTGGAAGCTGCAAAATGTTTCCTCTCACCCCAGCTATCTTCAATATTCAAAGAAACACTCAATTTGTTCAAAAATGTAAATGTTTATTACAACCTACTCACCCATAATATCTTATTATAAATGAACAAACATAACACATCTTATCCTTGCAGTTATACAGAATGGAATAAAAGCAACAGTAGCAAAATAGCTGTGTGAGAGGAACCACAGAGTTACATAGAACATAGAACATTACAGCGCAGAACAGGCCTTTGGCCCTCGATGTCGTGCCGACCAATTAAGAAAAAGCAATGACCCTCTACCCTAAACCATTCCCTTTTCATCCATAAACTATCCACGGACCTCTTAAACGCCCCCAAACTTGGCGCATCTACAACTGCAGCAGGCAGGGCATTCCATACCTTACCCCTCTGGGTAAAGAACCTACTCTGACATCCGTCCTATAACTACCACCTCTTAATTAAAGCTGTGTCCCCTCGTGCTAGCTTTCTCCATTTTAGGAAAAAGGCTATCACGTCCACCCTATCTAAACCTCTAATCATCTTATATGTTTCAATAAGGTCTCCTCTTAGCGCCTTCTTTCTAATGAAAACAACTTCAAATCTCTCAGCCTCTCTCTCATAAGACCTTCCCTCCATACCAGGCAACATCCTGTAAACCTCCTCTGTACCCTCTCAATGCCTCCACATCTTTTTTATATAGATATAGAACATTACAGCACAGAACAGGCCCTTCGGCCTTCGATGTTGTGCCGACCAAAATAAAAAGCAATGCCCCTCCAAACTAAACCATTCCCTTCTCTTCCATATACTTATCAATAACCTCTTAAACGCCACCAAACTTGGCGCATCTACAACAGCTGCAGGCAGGGCATTCCACTCCCTAATCACTCTTTGAGTAAAGAACCTACCTCTGATATCCGTCCTATAACTCATACCCCTTAATTTAAAGCTGTGTCCCCTCGTGCTAGCTTTCTCCATCCTAGGAAAAAGGCTATCACTGTCCACCCTATCTAAACCTCTAATATCTTATATGCTTCAATAAGATCCCCTCTTAGCCGCCTCCTTTCTAACGAAAACAACCTCAAATCCTTCAACCTCTCTTCATAGGACCTGCCCTCCATACCAGGCAACATCCTGGTAAACCTCCTCTGTACCCTCTCCAATGCCTCCACATCTTTCTTATAATGTGGGGACCAGAACTGCACACAATACTCCAAGTGCGGCCGCACTAGAGTTTTGTACAGTTGCAACATGATGCTGCGGCTCCTAAATTCAATCCCCCTACCAATAAAAGCTAAGACTCCATAGCCTTCTTAACAACTTTATCCACTTGACTGCCTACTTTCAGGGATCTATTGACACATACACCAAGATCCTTCTGTTCCTCAACACTATTAAGAGCCCTACCATTAGCCCTATACTCTACACATTTATTGTTCCTGCCAAAGTGCATTACCTCACACTTTTCCACATTAAACTCCATTTGCCACCTCTCGGCCCAGCTCTGCAACTTGTCCAAGTCACTCTGTAAACTAAACACCCCTCTTCACTATCTACCACTCCACCGACTTTAGTGTCATCTGCAAATTTACTGATCCATCCCTCAATACCCTCATCCAGATCATTTATAAAAATTACAAACAGCAGGGGCCCCAAAACAGACCCCTGAGGCACACCACTCGTCACCGAACTCCACGATGAATATCTCCCATCAACCACCACCCTCTGTCTTCTATCTGCCAGCCAATTCCTAATCCAATTAGCTAAATCACCCTCTATTCCACACATCTGCATTTTCTGTAGAAGTCTTCCATGGGCCACCTTATCAAAGCCTTACTAAAGTCCATATATACTACATCAACCGCCTTACCCCCATCCACCTCTTTGGTCACTTTTCAAAAAACTCAATGAGGTTAGTAAGGCATGACCTACCCTTCACGAAACCATGCTGACTATCCCCAATCAATTCATTTCTCTCTAAATAACTATAAATCCTATCCCTAATAATTCTCTCCAATACCTTGCCCACCACAGAAGTAAGACTCACTGGCCTATAATTCCCTGGAAGGTCTCTCTTCCCCTTCTTAAACAATGGGACCACATTCGCCATCCTCCAGTCCTCCGGAACCACACCCGTAACCAACGAGGACCTGAAGATCAGAGCCAGAGGCTCTGCAATCTCCTCTCTTGCCTCCCAGAGAATCCTAGGGTAAATCCCGTCCGGCCCAGGGGACTTATCCAACTTCAAACCCTCGAGAATTTCTAGCACATCCTCCCTATCTACTACAATACTTCCCAATTTGCAACCCTGTACCTCAGTGTTCTCCACAGCTACATTTCCAGCACTCTGCGTGAATACCGAAGAGAAATATTTATTCAGTGCCTCACCAATCTCTTCAGGCTCCACGCACAACTTCCCACTGCTGTCTATGACTGGCCCTAATCTTGCCCTAACCAATCTTCTATTCTTAACATATCGAAAGAAAGCTTTAGGATTCTCCTTAATCCTATCAGCCAACATCTTCTCGTGTCCCCTCTTAGCTCTCCTCAATTCACTTTTAGCTCCTTCCTGGCTAATCTATAGCTATCCATTGCACTACTGAGCCTTCAAGCCTCATCCTGACATAAGCCTCCTTTTTCTTCTTAACCAGCAAATCAACTTTTTCGTACACCAAGGTTCTCTTACTCGACCATTTCCTCCCTGCCTGACAGGGACATACTTATCAAGGACTCGCAGCAGCTGCTCCTTGAATAAGCACCACATTCCAGATGTTCCCAGTCCCTGTAGTTTCCTAGTCCAATCTATGCACCCTAATTCTCTCCTGATGGCCTCATAATTACCCTTCCCCCAGCTATAACTACTGCCCCCAGCTTCATGCCTATCCCTGTCCATCACTAAGGTGAACGTAACCGAATTGTGGTCACTATCACCAAAATGTTCACTAACTTCCAAGCCTAACACCTGGTCTGGCTCATTGCCCAGCACCAAATCCAATGTAGCCTCACCTCTAGTTGGCCTATCTACATACTGAGTCAAAAAACCTTCCTGCACACTCTGTACGAAAACTGACCCCTCTAACGAGCTAGAGCTATAGCTATTCCAATCAATATTAGCAAAGTTAAAGTCCCCCATCACAATTACCCTACTACTTTCACTCCTAATCAGAATTGACTTGCAATCCTTTCCTCAACCTCTCTAGAACTATTAGGAGGTCTGTAAAAGACTCCCAACAGGGTGACCTCTCCTCTCCTGTTTCTAATCTCAGCCCATACTACCTCAACAGACAAGTCCTCATCAAACTTCTTTTCTATCACCGTGATACAGTCTTTGACCATAATGCCACTCCTCCCCCCCCTTCTACCTCCTTCTCTACTCCGACTAAAGCATTTGTACCCGGAAACCTGCAACATCCATTCCTGTCCCTGCTCTACCCAAGTCTGAAATGGCCACAACATCGAAGTTCCAGGTACTGGTCCAAGCTGCAAGTTCCTCCCCTTATTGCGAATACTCCTTGCATTAAAGTATACGCATTTCAAACCATGCCCACCCCACCGTACGCGCTGTGTTTTACAACTTCTCCTCTAAACCCCTTACTCTCATCCCTCCAGCACCCCAATACTTAGGATCCCACCCCCCCCCCGAATCAGTTTAAAGCCCCCTTCATAGCCTTAGCAAATTTTCCCCCCAAGATATTAGTCCCCCTCTGGTTCAGGTGTAGACCATCTCTCTTGTAGAGGTCCCACCTATCCCAGAATGAGTCCAATTGTTAAGGAACCTGAACCCCTCCCTCCTGCACCATCCACGCAGCCATGAGTTCAAACTTTCCCTTTCTCTGTTCTTCTCTAAACTATCCCTTGGCACAGGCAAGAGTCCAGAGATAACCACTCTGCCTGTTATGGACCTAAGCTTCCACCCTAACTCCATAAATTTCTGTTTAATATCCCCTTCCCTTGTCCTACCTACATCATGTGTCCCTACATGAACTATGACTTGGGGCTGACTCCCCTCACCCTTAAGAATCTTAAAAACCGATCTGCGACATCCTGGACCCCAGCCCCTGGGAGGCAACACACCAGCCCTGAGTCCCGTTTATTACTATTTACTCTCCTATCTGTCCCTCTAACTATGGAGTCTCCTATAACTAGGCCCAATCTCTTATTCCCCCCACCCACCTGAGCATTCTCAGCAGGCTCACCCCAGAGAACTGCTCCCTTTGGTCAGCTCCAGTTGATTCTTCCTCAACTGTAGCCTCCAAGACAGAAAATTTATTTTGGAGGGGAACAGCCCCAGGGGATTGTCTACCCGATTGCTTCTTACCCCTCCTCCTAATAGTTACCCAATTATCACTTTTAGGAGTTACAATCTCTTTGTTACTCCTGCTATATCCTCCTCAACCTCTCGAATTACCCTGAATTCCTCTAATTCCAGCTCCAGCTCCTTAACACGATCCTCAAGGAGCTGCAAATGTGCACACTTCCTGCAGGTGTAATCAGCAGGAACACTACTGGTGTCCCTCACCTCATAAATACTGCAGGAGGTGCAACGTACTACCTGCACTGCCATCACTGTTACTTTAATTTCCAGGAGAGAAAAAAAAACTTCTCACACACTTTTATTATTAGGTTAGAGGAGGGGGGAGGGTGGGATACTCTACCTGGGTTACCTCTCTGGACCAATTTATAGAGTCAGAGAGAAAAACTACAACTACCGGCAGTCCTATAATGTGGGGACCAGAACTGTACACAATACTCCAAGTGCGGCCGCACTAGAGTTTTGTACAGTTGCAACATGACGTTGCGGCTCCGAAATTCATTCCCCTTCCAATAAAAGCTAAGACTCCGTATGCCTTCTTAACAACCTTATCAACTTGATTGCCAACTTTCAGGGATCTATGAAACATTACACCAAGATCCCTCTGTTCTTCAACACTATTAAGAGTTCTACCATTAGCCCTATACTCTACACATTGTTATTCCTGCCAAAGTGAATTACCTCACACTTTTCCTCATTAAACTCCATTTGCCACCTCTCAGCCCAGCTCTGCAACTTGTCCAAGTCTCTCTGCAAACTATAACACCCCTCTTCACTATCTACCGCTCCACCGACTTTGGTGTCATCCGCAAATTTAGTAATCCATCCTTCTCTACCCTCATCCAGATCGTTTATAAAAATTACAAACAGCAGAGGCCCTAAAACAGATCCCTGAGGTACACTATTTGTAACCGAACTCCATGATGAATAATTTCCATCAACCACCACCCTCTGTCTTCTATCAGCTAGCCAATTCCTAATCCAATTAGCTAAATCAACATCAATCCCATAGATCTGCATTTTCTGCAGAAGCCTTCCATGGGGCACCTTATCAAATGCCTTACTAAAGTCCATATAAACCACATCAACTGCCTTACCCCCATCCACCTCTTTGGTCACTTTTTCAAAAAACTCAATAAGGTTAGTAAGGCACACCATGCTCCACTCCACCCGTACGATGCTGTGCTTTAGAGCCCTCATCTATAACCCCCCTATTCTCGTCCCTCTTAACATCTGAGCTACTCAAGATCCCACCCCCCCCGAATCAGTTTAAACCCCCCTGCATAGCCTTTGCAAATTTTCCCCCAAGATATTGGTTCCCCTCTGGTTCAGGTGTAGACCATCTCTCTTGTAGAGGTCCCACCTACCCCAGAATGAGCCCCAATTGTTCAAGAACCTGAACCCCTCCCTCCTGCACCATCCCCGCATCCACGAGTTCAAACATTCCCTCTCTCTGTTCTTCTCTAAACTATCCCGTGGCACAGGCAAGAGTCCAGAGATAACCACTCTGTCTGTTTTGGCCCTAAGTTTCCACCCCAACTCCATAAATTTCTGTTTTATATCCCCCTTCCCTTGTCCTACCTGTGTCATGTGTCCCTACATGAACTATGACTTGGGGCTGACTCCCCTCTCCCTTAAGAATCTTGAGCACCCGCTCCGAGACGTCCTGGACCCCGGCCCCTGGGAGGCAACACACCAGCCCTGAGTCCCGTTTATTACTATTGACTCTCCTATCTGTCCCCCGAACTATGGAGTCTCCAATTACCAGGCCCAATCTGGAGAGAATAATTAGGGATAGGATTTATAGTTATTTAGAGAGAAATGAATTGATTGGGGATAGTCAGCATGGTTTTGTGAAGGGTAGGTCGTGCCTTACTAACCTCATTGAGTTTTTTGAAAAAGTGACTAAAGAGGTGGATGGGGGTAAGGCGGTTGATGTGGTATATATGGACTTTAGTAAGGCGTTTGATAAGGTGGCCCATGGAAGACTTCTGCAGAAAATGCAGATGTATGGGATAGAGGGTGATTTAGCTAATTGGGTTAGGAATTGGCTAGCAGATAGAAGACAGAGGGTGGTGGTTGATGGGAGATATTCATCTTGGAGTTCGGTGACAAGTGGTGTACCTCAGGGGTCTGTTTTGGGGCCCCTGCTGTTTGTAATTTTTATAAATGATCTGGATGAGGGTATTGAAGGATGGATTAGTAAATTTGCAGATGACACTAAAGTCGGTGGAGTGGTAGATAGTGAAGAGGGGTGTTATAGTTTGCAGAGAGACTTGGACAAGTTGCAGAGCTGGGCCGAGAGGTGGCAAATGGAGTTTAATGTGGAAAAGTGTGAGGTAATGCACTATGGCAGAAATAATAAATGTGTAGAGTATAGGGCTAATGGTAGGATTCTTAGTAGTCTTGATGAACAGAGGGATCTTGGTGTGTATGTGCATAGATCCCTGAAAGTAAGCAGTCAAGTCGAGAAGGTTGTTAAGAAGGCATATGGAGTCTTAGCTTTTATTGGTAGGGGGATTGAATTTCGGAGCCGCAACGTCATGTTGCAACTGTACAAAACTCTAGTGCGGCCGCACTTGGAGTATTGTGTGCAGTTCTGGTCCCCACATTATAAGAAAGATGTGGAGGCATTGGAGAGGGTACAGAGGAGGTTTACCAGGATGTTGCCTGGTATGGAGGGCAGGTCTTATGAAGAGAGGCTGAGGGATTTGAGGTTGTTTTCGTTAGAAAGGAGGCGGCTAAGAGGGGACCTAATCGAAACATATAAGATGATTAGAGGTTTAGATAGGGTGGACAGTGATAGCCTTTTTCCTAGGATGGAGAAAGCTAGCACGAGGGGACACAGCTTTAAATTAAGGGGTATGAGTTATAGGACGGATATCAGAGGTAGGTTCTTTACTCAAAGAGTGATTAGGGAGTGGAATGCCCTGCCTGCAGCTGTTGTAGATGCGCCAAGTTTGGTGGCGTTTAAGAGGTTAATTGATAAGTATATGGAAGAGAAGGGAATGGTTTAGTTTGGAGGGGCATTGCTTTTTATTTTGGTCGGCACAACATCGAAGGCCGAAGGGCCTGTTCTGTGCTGTAATGTTCTATGTTCTATGTTCAATCTCTTATTTCCCCTACCCACCTGAGCATTCACAGCAGGCTCACCCCCAGAGACCTGCTCCCTTTGGCTATCTCCAGTTGATTCTTCCTCAACTGTAGCCTCCAGGACAGAGAACTTATTTTGGAGGGGAACAGCCCCAGGGGATTGTCTCCCCGATTGCTTCTTACCCCTCTTCCTAATAGTTACCCAAGAATCTCTTTTAGGAGTGACTATCAGTTGTAGATGCGCCAATTTGGTGGCGTTTAAGAGGTTAGTAGATAAGTTTATGGACGAAAAGGGAATGGTTTAGGTTAGAGGATCATTGCTTTTTCTTAATTGGTCGGCGCAACATCGAAGGCCAAAGGGCCTGTTCTGCGCTGTAATGTTCTATGTTCTATCTCTTTGTAACTCCTGTCAATATCCGCCTCAACCTCCCGAATTATCCGGAGTTCCTCTAATTCCAGCTCCAGCTCCTTAACACGATCCTCAAGGAGCTGCAAATGTGTACACTTCCTGCAGGTATAATCAGCAGGAACACTACTGGTGTCCCTCACCTTGTACATACCGCAGGAGGTGCAACATATTGCCTGTACTGCCATCTCTGATACTTTAATTTCTAGGAGAGAGAAAAAAAACTTCCCACTCACTTATTATTAGGTTAGAGGAGGGGGGAGGGTGGGATACTCTACCTGTGTAGAGAATCGGGTTTCCTCTCTGTACCAATTTATAGGGTCAGAGAGAGAAACTACAACTACCGGTAAGCCTCCTTATGACGACTTCCAGTTTCCAGTTAATTTAAAAAAAAGGCAAAAAAAACTACCACCGCTCACTACTTACATTACAGTTAATGATATACTCGGGCTGGAGGGCAGTTTGTCATGGAGTTCCCTGGGGGTCAGTGTTGGGATCCTTGCTCTTCCTGATGTATATTAATAACCTAGACATTGTACAGGACACAGTCTTAAAATCTACACTTGCTATGAAATCTGGAAACATTGTGCACTGTGAGGAATATAGAACTTTAAAATGGCAGCTGGCAGAACATGCTGAAAGCAGTTAATAAAACATCACTGTAATCAAGGGTTTATTCATAAAGTACAAGAGCAAAGAGTTTAGGTTCAATTTGTGTGAGACATTAATTTGTCCTCAGCTGAAGTGTTGGATACAGTTTCGGGTGCCGCACTTTCGGGAAAATGTCAGAGTCATAGCGGTTTACAGCGTGGAAACAGGCCTTCGGCCCGACTTGTCCATACCGCTCTTTTTTTTAAAACCCCTAAGCTAATCCCAATTGCCCACATTTGGTCCATTTCCCTCTATACCCATTGTAGCCATGTAACTGTCTAAATGTTTTTTAAACACAAAAATTGTACCCCCTCTACTCCTGCCTCTGGCAGTTTGTTCCAGACACTCACCACTCTCTGTGTGAAAAAAACTGTCCCTCTGGACACTTTTGTATCTCTCCCCTCTCACCTTAAACCTATGCCCTCTAGTTTTAGACTCCCCTACCTTTGGGAAAAGATATTGACTACCTAACTGATCTATGTCTCTCATTATTTTCTAGACTCTATAAGATCACCCCTCAGCCTTTTACGCTGCAGAGAAAAATGTCCCAGTCTATCCAGCCTCTCCTTATAACTCAATCCAAGTTCCCGTAGCATCCTGGTAAATCTTTCCTGCACACTTTTTAGTTTAACAATATCCTTTCTATAATAGGGTGACCAGAATTGTACACAGTATTCCAAGTGTGGCCTTACCAATGTCTTGTACAATTTCAACAAGACGTCCCAACTCCTATATTCAATGTTCTGACCAATGAAACCAAGCATGTCGAATGCCTCCTTCCCTACTCTGTCCACCTGTGACTCCACTTTCAAGGAGTTATGAACGTGTACCCCTAGATCTCTTTATTCTGTAACTCTCCCCAGTGCCCTACCATTAATTGAGTAAGTCCTTCCCTGGTTCAATCTACCAAAATGCATCACTTCACATTTATCTAAATTAAACTCCACCTGCCATTCATCAGCCCACTGGCCCAATTGATCAAGATCCCATTGCAATTGGAGATAATTTTCTTCACTGTCCACTGTGCCACCAATCTTGGTCTCATCTGCAAACTTACTAACCATGTCCCCTATATTCTCATCCCAATCATTAATATAAATGACAAATAACAGTGGATCCATCACTGATCCCTGAGGCACACCGCTGGTCACAGGCCTCCAGTTTGAAAAACAAACTTTTATAACCACCCTCTGGCTTCTGTCAAGAAGCTAATTCTATTTCCATTTAGATACCTCACTCTGGATCCCATGAGATTTAACTTTATGTAACAACCTACCATGTGGTACTTTGTCAAAGGCCTTGCTAAAGTCCATGTAGACAACATCAACTGCACTGCCCTCATCTACATTCTTGGTTGCCCCTTCAAAAAACTCAATCAAATTTGTAAGACACGACTTTCCAGTCACAAAGCCAGGCAGACCGTCCCTAATCAGTTTTTGCATTTCTAAATGCCTGTAGATCCTGTCTCTCAGAATACCTTCCAATAATTTACCCAGTACAGATGTGAGGCTCACTGGCCTGTAGTTTCCAGGCTTTTCCCTGCAGCTTTTTTTAAACAAAGGCACAACATTTGCCACCCTCCAATCTTCAGGCACCTCACCCGTGACTATCAATGATTCAAGTATCTTGGCTAGGGGACCAGCAATTTCCTCCCTAACCTCCCACAATGTCCTGGGATACACTTCATCAGGTGTGAAGACATGAGCAAGGGTGCAGAAGAAATTCTTGAGAATATTCCCAGGAATAAGGAGCTTCAGTTACGACAAGAGATTGGGGAAGTTGGGATTGACTGAGAAGAGGAATTGAAAATCACAATCTTTCTGATCAGAATGGATATGAATAAACTGCTTCTGAAAGGCTCAAGAATGAGAGGCACAGATTTAAAGTAAAAGGAATGAAAGCAATATGAGACAAAGCTTTTTCACAAAACAATTGAAATGTACTGCCTGAGATGGAATAGAGGCAGGCTCAAACAAAGCTCCAGAAGGAAATTGCATTGTTATTTGAAAAGAAAGAAAGTGCACAGTTATAAGGAAATGGCACCAAATGAATTCTGGGCGGTACACTATGCACAGTGGTTAGCACTGCTGCTTCACAGCTCCAGGGATCTGGGTTCGATTCTCGGCTCGGGTCACTGTCTGCATGGAGTTTGCACGTTCTACTCATGTCTGTGTGGGTTTCCTCTGGGTACTCTGATTCCCCCCCACAGTCCAAAGATATGTGGGTTAGGTTGATTGGCCATGCTAAAATTGCCTCTTAGTGTCCGGGGATGTATAGGTTAGCGGGTAAATATGTAGGGATATGGGGGTAGGGCCAAGGTGGAATTGTGGTCATTGCTTTCACAATGGGTCAGGTGACCACTTTCTGCACTGTAAGGTTTCTCTGAATTGCCCATTCTGAGGGTTAGTGCAGATACGATGGACTAAATGGCCTCCTCCACCACTGGAACTATTCTGATTCTGTGAGAATGTAATGTTTCTGTGCTTAAAGAATGTTGCAACGGCCCAAGCTAATGGTGCCCGAACAAAAGTAAGGCTTTCTTCATTCCATCTCTCCTTTTTCTCACACAGGCATTCTCTGCATATTATTATGTGATGAAATTTTTAAATCTGACAAAATATGGGCCTCATGATTTGGATAAAGTGAAGAAGGCAGTTGAAAAGTTCTGTTCAATGCCGTGGGTTGAGGTAGGTGAGAATGCTTTGGCCTGGTGGATGAATCTTACCTTCAGCCTCAGAATCAGAGAGCAAGGAATGACTTACTGTGCTGATTGGTGCTGGAATTTATTACAATGGGAGACACGTCATTTGGGTGAGATTAAACCCTTCTGATGCAAATGTGTTGTTCAAAAATCAGTTGGAAGTGTTTGCTGAGCTAGGGAAGGAACTGTTTCTGGCTGAAGAACAGTACAGTGAACACTATCCTCCTCTGGTCAGAGCTGAATCCCCAATTAGGAAAATATAACCCTAACCCCAACCCTGGGGTACTGGCAACAGGAGCAGAACCACTAAATACACGAAACTGAAGAGAATAAACATAGAACCGTACAGCACAGTACAGGCTCTTCAGCCCTCAATGTTGTGCTGAGCTTTGTCAGAGACCAAGATCAAGCTATCCCACTCCCTATCAATCTGATAAATAAAAGGATAATAGTCATTCACCAGAGTCCAGACTTGTGTACATTTGTAAGGTCATTGAAACCTGTGATGTGAATGAGTGAGAACTCACAGCTCCTCGCACTGCTCCACAACCCTGTACATAAAATGCAGCAGTGCGACATCTCTCTGCCTCTTTACTTCTCTCCACCTTCACCTTCCAGTGGGTTTTAACATTTCTTCCTTTTATTCCTCTTAATTGATTCCTTTAGGTTTTTTGTTTTCTCTGAGCAGGAGTCAGTAAAGCTTTAATCAGCTAACAGGCAGCTGGCTAGGTTTCTCTCTCAGTTAGTATTACCTCCGGCTGCTGCAAGTCACGAATACTATAAAATTTGACTGTTAGCTAGTAACATCATTTCCATTTTCCTTTATGGTACAGAAGAAGAAGAATAAGTCTGGGGATTAATCACAGAAATTACACATCTTGTTTATTTTATAAAATCTTATTCTTAACAGGTGAAGAGTGTATTCTCGACTGATGAAAAATATCTGAGTGAATATTGCTTTGCTGGACATTACATCCTCAGCCTCCTGCAGAACGGTTACAATTTTACCTCCACTAATTGGAAAGCAATCAAGTTTGTGGGAAAGGTTTGTATCCTGGTCACTGCTTCCATTCCTCTCTAGCCTCTCGCTCAGTATAAATCACAAAGATAAAGGCAAAAAATTGTGGATGCTGGAACCTGAAATAAAAACAGGAAATGCTGGAGAAACTCAGCAGGTCTAACAGCATCTGTGGAGTGAGAATAGAGCCAATGTTTTGAGTCAGGCTGTCCATTAGACCAGGCTGTTTACAATCTTGATGTTCTGTTTGATCCTAAATGGAATCTCTAATCTGATTTTCTCCATTACCGAGACTGCCTACTTTGAGCTGTAAAATGTCCAGTGGATTCAAGCTACATACTGAAATATAAAACCAGACGCAGACCTTTTTCGTGAGAATAGGTTAATTCATAAGATGTAAAGTTATTGATCTCTGCCTCCTAATACTAACACAGCTTCTTCAAAGACCACCCCCCCCCCCACTGTCTTTTATAACCTTTTGAGGTTAAACAATAAACAGATGGATAAATTAATAAATTTAAGTGATTGCCTCGTAAACAGGCACCATAACAAAAGAAAAACCTTAAAGGAAACTAATTAAATCAAAATGATACACTCCTGTCCCCGGGCTGCCCAGAAATCATGAATAGCCTGCCTTCTTCTGATATCTGACCACCGACACGTCCACGGAGAGGTTAACATCTGCTCTTAATCTCACCTGTGTATCTTTTAACAATGCAATTGACCAACTAGTAACAGGCTTCCTTCTTTCAAACAAAAATTACAATAACATACTGAAATCATTATCATGTACTCAAAGAAAAAAGATTGGTTTTCCATATTTTTTACAACACAAGCCATTCCTTTTCCAGGACCTCCAATAAGCATTTCTCTTTGTAAAGCTGCCTGATAATTGGTGACTTCCATTGGCCTGTTTTCGAGATCTCCTTCCTCTCTAACATTCACTTGATATTAGGGAGGTCAATACTCACCTTTTCTCCATTGACACTTTTTAACTGAATGATCCTTAACCCATAGAAACTGCATATTCACACATCATTCAATGGGCAGACTTTTCTCAGACATCCTTCCAAATACCATGTCTGCTGCTTCTACCGGAGCTGCTATTCCTGCGGCTAGGTAACTTTTAACCATTCTTTGTATTATCTTGGCTTCCCAGGCCTAAGGGCAACATTGCCTGTTTTCAGCAACTAAGAATTTGATAAATCCAGTTGTACTAAAAGAAATGCACTAAAATGGACTAACTTCATTTCTTTCAGTTCAGCCAAGACCAAAAACTTGAGTGTACATTTCTTCAAATTTAATTTCTGATTTTCCCTCAGAATCTGCTTAACTAAAATATGTTTCATTGCTGTACTAAATTCCAGTATGCCTTACCTACCACTGGGTCTTATCCAAGTAACACAGCCAGTTTAACTTTTCAATCATCTTAATCACTCTGTTTTTACCTTGGAAGGAAGATCACCTCTGTGAGAACCTGGTTCAATTTGATGGTTATTCCTGACCTACTCTGTCTAACCCTATTGGGAAGATCTTCCATTTCTTTGTGGCGGTGGAAATTATAGCCCTGCTGGTGGTGCATTCCCATCAACGGTTTCCCAGCGGCTTGGCATGGATTCATTGGAAAATCCCATTGACATCAGCAAGACCAGAAGATACCACACCAGCCAATGGCAGTCCACTGAGAAACATACTGCAGGGGGCCAGAGAATCTGGCCTGGTAATCTGGAATAGTAATCTCAGGATTGCTGCCTGCGCCTCGGGAGAGTGAGAGCAGGAATAGTATGAGGTGGAGGTTGAATACGTGGCTGAGGGACTGGAGCAGGGGGCAGGGATTCCGGTTCCTGGATCATTGGGACCTCTTTAGGGGCAGGTGTGACCTGTACAGCAAAGACGGGTGGCACCTGAATCCCAGGGGGACTAATATCTTGGCGGGAAGACTGGCTAGGGCTACTGGGGGGACTTTAAACTAGAAAGGTTAGGGGGAGGGAATAGTGATGTGGAGACTGGGAGCAAGGAAGTTAGCTCCCAGGTAGGGAAGGACTCTAGGCAGGATGAGAGGCAGGTTAGACGAGTGGGGGAGAAGGGAAATGTCCAGTCTGAGGGACTGAGCTGTGTCTATTTTAATGCCAGGAGTGTAGTAAATAAGGTGGATGAACTTAGGGCGTGGATTGCTGCTTGGGATTGTGATGTGGTGGCCATTACAGAGACTTGGATGTCTCAGGGACAGGACTGGGTACTACAGGTCCCGGGATTCAGATCCTTCAGGAAGGACAGGGAGGGAGGCAAAAGAGGTGGTGGAGTGGCACTGTTGATCAGGGACAGTGTCATGGCTGCAGAGAAGATGGATACCGAGGAGGGAATGTCTACGGAGTCTCTGTGGGTGGAAGTTAGGAATAGCAAAGGGTCGGTGACGTTGCTGGGTGTATTCTATAGGCCGCCCAATAGTGACAGGGAAGTTGAGGTGCAGATAGGGAAACAGATACTGGAGAGATGTAGAAATAACAGAGTTGTTGTGATGGGAGACTTCAATTTCCCAAACATCGACTGGAATATCCCAAGGGTAAGGGGTTTGGATGGGGAGGAGTTTGTTAGGTGTGTTCAGGAGGGTTTCCTGACACAGCACGTGGACAAGCCTATGAGAGGAGAGGCTGTACTGGACCTGGTACTAGCTAATGAACCAGGACAGGTGATGGATCTCTCGGTAGGAGAGCATCTTGGGGATGGAGATCATAATTCTATCTCCTTCACCCTTGCATTGGAAAAGGATAGGATCAGGCAGGCTAGGAAGGTGTTTGTCTGGAATAAGGGGAAATATGAAGACATCAGGCAGATGTTGGGGCGAATAAACTGGAAGGAGGTGTTCTTGGGGAAAAGCACAGAAGGAAGGTGGCAGATATTCAAGGAATGCTTGTCTGGAGCTCTGCACGACAACGTTCCGGTGAGACAAGGAGGTTTTGGTAGGACGCGGGAACCGTGGTGCACGAAGGCTGTGGTGAACATAGTCAGGAAGAAAAGAAAGGTGTATAAAAGGTTCAAAGAGCTAGGAGATGTTGGGGATCTAGAGGAGTATAAGGCTTATAGAAGAGAGCTTAAAAAGGAAATTAGGAGAGCCAGAAGGGGTCATGAGAAGGCCTTGGCTGGTAGGATTAAGGAGAATCCCAAGGCCTTCTACAAATATGTGAAAAGTAAAAGGATGAGAAGAGAAGGGATAGGACCTATAAAAGGTGAAGGGGGAAAAGTCTGTATGGAACCGGAAGAAATGGCAGAGGTGCTTAATGAGTACTTTGCCTCAGTATTCACGGTGGAAAGTGATCTGGGAGGATGCACTACAAGTTTGCGGCAGACTGAAAAGATTGAGTATGTAGATATTAAGGAAGCGGATGTGTTAGAACTTTTAAATGCTATCAAGATAGACAAGTCTCCGGGACCAGATGGGATGTACCCCAGGTTATTGTGGGAGGTGAGGGATGTCATTGCAGAGCCCCTGGCGATGATCTTTGCGTCGTCGATGGAGACGGGAGAGGTTCCGGAGGATTGGAGGATTGCGGATGTGGTCCCTATTTTCAAGAAAGGGAACAGGGATAGTCCTGGAAATTACCGACCGGTGAGTCTGACCTCAGTGGTTGGTAAGCTGATGGAGAGGCTTCTGAGGGACAAGATTTACGAGCATTTGGAGAAGTTTAGGTTGATTAGAAATAGTCAGCATGGTTTTGTAAAAGGCAGGTCGTGCCTTACAAGCTTAATTGAGTTCTTCGAAAATGTGACTGAACACATTGACGAAGGAAGAGCAGTGGACGTGGTGTACATGGACTTCAGCAAGGCATTTGACAAGGTCCCACATGCAAGACTTCTTGAGAAGGTGAGAGGCCATGGGATCCAAGGGGCTTTGGCCTTGTGGATCCAGAACTGGCTTGCCTGCAGAAGGCAGAGGGTGGTTGTGGATGGCTCTTTTTCTGCATGGAGGTCGGTCACCAGTGGAGTGCCCCAGGGATCTGTTCTAGGACCCTTGCTGTTTGTCATTTTCATAAATGACCTGGATGAGGAAGTGGAGGGATGGGTGAGTAAGTTCGCCGATGACACGAAGGTCGGTGGTGTTGTGGATGGTCTGGAGGGATGTCAGAAGTTGCAGCATGACATCGACAGGATGCAAGACTGGGCGGAGAAGTGGCAGATGGACTTCAACGCGGATAAATGTGTTGTGGTCCATTTTGGCAGATCCAACGGGATGAATGAGTACACTATCAAAGGTAGGAGTCTTAGCTGTGTGGAAGAGCAGAGGGATCTTGGGGTCCGGGTCCATAAGACTCTCAAATCGGCCTCCCAGGTGGAGGATGTGGTTAAGAAAGCTTACGGTGTACTGGCCTTCATTCATCGAGGGATTGAGTTCAGGAGTCAGGAGGTAATGCTGCAGCTTTATAGGACCCTTGTCAGACCACACTTGGAGTACTGTGCGCAGTTCTGGTCGCCTCACTATAGGAAGGACGTGGAAGCTATTGAAAGGGTGCAGAGGAGATTTACAAGGATGTTGCCTGGATTGGGAGGCATGCCTTATGAAGACAGGTTGAGGGAGCTGGGACTGTTCTCCCTGGAGAGACGAAGGTTGAGAGGCGACCTGATAGAGGTTTACAAGATGTTGAGAGGAATAGATAGGGTGGACTCTCAGAGACTATTTCCCAGGGCTGAAATGGTCGCGACGAGAGGGCACAGATTTAAGGTGCAGGGAAGCAAGTACAGAGGGGATGCTAGGGGAAAGTTTTTCACTTAGAGGGTGGTGAGTGAATGGAATCGGCTGCCGTTGGTGGTGGTCGAGGCGAACTCGCTGGGGTCTTTTAAAAGACTTCTGGATGAGTATATGGGATCCAATGGGATTGGGGGTTACAGATAGGTCTATGGCTGGGTAGGTTTTGATGTGTTCAGCGCAATTTGTGGGCCGAAGGGCCTGTTTGTGCTGTTCTATGTTCTATGTTCTATGTTCTAATCTCACGTTTTATATCTAAGAGTCCTCAGATCTGAGTCCAGTCTTCATATTATCTAAACCAAATTGCTTAAGTTCTGCAGAAAATCATCACCATGTATCGTAAAGATGCCTGAAGTTTCGCTTTGTGATACCAGTATAACATTGCTGCTTTCAGCTAAATGCAATCTACTTTTGACAAGGTAGATGGAACCAAGAAATGCAAGACTGGGCGGAGAAGTGGCAGATGGACTTCAACGCAGATAAATGTGTAGTGATCCATTTTGGCAAGAATAATGGGATGAAGGAGTACAATATAAGGGGTAGGAGTCTTAGCTGTGTTGTAGAGCAGAAGGATCTCGGGGTCCGGGTCCATAGGACTCTTAAATCGGCCTCGCAGGTGGAGGAAGTGGTCAAGAAGGCGTACGGTGTACTGGCCTTCATTAATCGAGGAATAGAGTTTAGGAGTCAGGAGGTAATGATGCAGCTCTATAAGACTCTTGTCAGACCCCAGTTGGAGTATTGTGCGCAGTTCTGGTCGCCTCATTATAGGAAGGATGTAGAGGCTATTGAGAGAGTTCAGAGGAGATTTACAAGGATGCTGCCTGGATTGGGAGGCAGGCCTTATGAAGATAGGTTGAGGAAGCTGGGACTCTTCTCACTGGAGAGACGTAGGTTGAGAGGCGACCTGATAGAGGTTTATAAAATGTTGAGAGGAATAGATAGGGTGGACTCTCAGAGACTATTTCCCCGAGCTGAAATGGTCACTACGAGAGGACACAGATTTAAGGTGCAGGGAAGCAAATACAAAGGAGATGTCAGGGGTAGGTTTTTCACTCAGAGGGTGGTGAGTGAATGGAACCGACTGCCGTCGGAGGTTGTTGAGGCAAACTCACTGGGGTCTTTTAAGAGACTTCTGGATGAGTATATGGAAAAGAATAGGATAGGGGGTTATAGATAGGTCTGTGGATTGGTAGATGTGATCGGTGCAACTCGTGAGCCGAAGGGCCTGTTTGTGCTGTATTGTTCTATGTTCTATGTAAATACTGCACTCTCAGCACATCATCGAGTCCATAAACATATCGCTTCCACACCTTCCTTTTGACATCACTCATGTCTTTAGGTAGTTTCTTGAAATGTTTCACTGTGATTACTATGATTCCCTAAAGGATCCTTAATTATAGAAACTAGAAGCAGGAGCAAACCATTCAGCCCTTCGAGCTTGCTCAGCATTCATTTTGATCATGACTGATCATCAAATTCAATATTCTGATGCCTCTCCCCCCTCCCTCATACTCCTTCATCCCTTTAGCCCCAATTATTATATCTAATTTCTTGAAATCAATCAATGGTTTGGCCTCAACTACATTCTAGAACATAGAACATTACAGCGCAGTACAGGCCCTTCGGCCCTCCATGTTGCCGACCAATAGAACCAATTTTATGACCCTCTATCCTAAACTATTCCAATGTTATCCATCTGCCCATCCACTGACCATTTGAACGCCCTCAAACTTGACGAGACCATAACTGCTGCAGGCAGGGCATTCCACACCCTTACTACCCTCTGGGTAAAGAACCCACTTCTAGCATCCGTCCTATAACTACCACCCCTTAATTTAAAGCTATGTCCCCTCATGTTATCCATCTCCATCCGAGGAAAAAGGCTCTCACTATCCACCCTATCTAACCCTCTGATCATCTTATATGTCTCAATTAAGTCACCTCTTAGCCTTCTTCTCTCTAATGAAAATACTTCAGGTCCCTCACCCTTTCCTCATAAGACCTGCCCTCCATACCAGGCAACATCCTGGTAAACCTCCTCTGCACCCTCTCCAATGAACATAGAACTAGAACATTACAGCACAGAACAGGCCCTTCGTCTTCGATGTTGCGCCGACCAATATAAAAGCAATGCCCCTCCAAACTAAACCATTCCCTTCTCTTCCAATACTTATCAACTAACCTCTTAAACGCCACAAACTTGGCGCATCTACAACTGTTGCAGGCAGGCATTCCACTCCCGAACCACCTTTGGTAAAGAAACCTACCTCTGATATCCTTCCTATACTCATACCCCTTATTTGCTGTGGTCCCCCTCGTCTAGCTTTCTCCATCCTAGGAAAAGGCTATCACTGTCCACCCTATCTACCTCTAATCATCTTATCTGTTTTCAATAAGGTCTCCTCTTAGCCCCCTCCTTTCTAACGAAAACAACCTCAAATCCCTCAGCCTGCCCTCCATACAGGCAACATCCTGGTAAACCTCCTCTGTACCCTCCCAATGTCTCACCTTTCTTAGAATTTTGGGAAGGCTATGGACACTTCTCCATGTGGCCGCACTAGATTGATTTCGGAGCCGCAACGTCATTTTGGCAACTGTACAAAACTCTAGTGCTGCCAATAAACCAGTACTGCAGTTCGGGCCCCCTTAAGAAAGATTGCCATTGGAGAGGGTACAGAGGATGTTTACCAGGATGTTGCCTGTATGGAGGGCAGGTCTTATGAGGAGAGGCTGAGGGATTGAGGTTGTTTTTGTTAGAAAGGAGGAGGCTAAGAGGGACCTTATCGAAACATATAAGATGATTAGAGGTTTAGATATGGGTGGACAGTGATAGCCTTTTTTCCTAGGATGGAGAAAGCTAGCACGAGGGGACACAGCTTTAATTATAGGGGTGATAGTTATAGGACGGATATCAGAGGCAGGTTCTTTACCCAAGGGTGGTTCGGGAGTGGAATGCCCTGCCTGCAGCGGTTGTAGATGCGCCAAGTTTGGTGGCGTTTAAGAGGTTAGTTGATAAGTATATGGAAGAGAAGGGAATGGTTTAGTTTGGAGGGTCATTGCTTTTTATATTGGTCGGCGCAACATCGAAGGCCGAAGGGCCTGTTCTGTGCTGTAATGTTCTATGTTCTATGTGTAAGATTACTCTACCTTTCTTACAAGTCCCCAGTATTTCCTAGTTTATACTGTGCCTGAGTGCAGAATACTGTTTGGGAACCTATAGATTCCCTGAGCAGGGACTTCTTTCCTTTGCTATTTCTTATTTCTACGCAGACTGATTCTACTTCTGATCGCCAGTTATATCATTTCTCACGATAGTAATCATCCCTTCCTTCACCAGCAAAACTGCACCACCTCCTTTTCCTTTCTGTCTCTCCTTTTAAAATACATCACCAAATCATACCTCTTTGAATTCAATTGTGTGATTAACTCATTAATTTTGTTCCAAATGCTTTGTGCATTCAGACACAAAGTCTTTAAGTTTGTTCTATTATTGACTTTCCCTACAGTTACAAAATTCCAAAATGATGTTCACACGTTCTGTCCCTTGCTTTTATTTTCTGATAACAATCCACCTCATCACTAATCTGCAGTCCAACCTTCTCCTTTAATTTTGACTTAAGTCTGTCTACAGCCCTGATTATACCAGGACTATCATTCCATCATAGTTCAGGTGTAGACCCTCCCATTGGAATAAGTCCCTCCTTCCACTGGGGAATTCCCATGAATTCAAACCTATTTCTCCCACACCAACCTTTGAACATAGAACATTACAGCGCAGTACAGGCCCTTCGGCCCTCAATGTTGTGCTGCCCAGTGGAACAAATCTAATGACCCTCTAACCTAAACTATTCCAATGTTAACTATATGCCTATCCACTGACCATTCTGGTGACCTGGTGTTGTGGTTACTGTGGTGAGGTGGAACAGACAGGTACTGGTTGCCACATAGAAGCTAACTCCAGACCAGGTCATCCACCAGAACACCCTTAAAGTTGGCAAGTCCACAACTGCTGCAGGCAGGGCATTCCACACCCTTACTACCCTCTGAGTAAAGAACTTACTTCTGACATCCGTGCTATAACTACCACCCCTTAATTTAAAGCTATGTCCCCTCATGTTAGCCTTCTCCATCCGAGGAAAAAGGCTCTCACTATCCACCCTATCTAACCCTCTGATCATCTTATATGTCTCAATTAGGTCACCTCTTAACCGTCTTCTCTCTAATGAAAACAACCTCAAGTCCCTCAGCCTTTCCTTATAAGACTTTCCCACCATACCAATCAACATCCTGGTAAAAGTCACACGTATAACTCTAAAGTTATTCATCTTGTGCCAATTAGTTTGTGGCTGAGGTAGTAATCCAGAGATTTTTATTTTGGTTCTGCTTTTTGAGTGTCTAGCTGCTCATAGTCCTTCAGCAGAACCTCTATCCTTGTTCCACCTAGTTATCCTGCCCTCAGTATAGTGTGTCCCTCACAGGCCGGCTGCCTCTGCTCATGAAGGTGAACCTAGCTTGATGGATAATTGCAATGTCCCTGACCAGTTTAATTGGGTAAATGACTCCTTCTACAGGATTGGAGTTAGCTTCTATGTGGCAACCAGTACCTGTCGGTTCCACCTCACCACAGTAACCACAACACCAGGTTAAAGTCCATCAGGTTTATTTGGCAGCAAACGCCACTAGCTTTCAGAGCGCTGTTCCTTCATCAGGACATCTCATCATAACCATATTGTATAGATAAGGTAGGAGTATGGATGTGATTTCTGTTCAACCATTTGCCTGGTCTCAGATCCAAACTGTCTCTCTTCATTAGAACTCTGTAGGTTTCATGTCTTGTTACATTTGTCATAGTTCTGCACTGGAAAAATATTTGTCCTCTCTATTCACTTTGTCCAAGTCATCAGTTTGTTCTCTCAGCCTGAATGTATGTGTGTGGGAGAAAATAGGGAGTTCTCAAGTTGTCTTTTCAGGAGGAGTTGCGATTATACTAAGCCATTTTGGAGTGGATTTAAACAATAAGATAGTGCAGGTTGTACTGGATTGTTATCCAGCGATGCTTTCAGTGTACAGACTCCTCCTGCTTCAGTTAGCCTGAGGCTATTTTGGTAGTCTGAATGAATCCATATGATGCCTTGAGCTCTTTAACGTATTCATTGGGAGCTGCAATCTCTTGGCTGAAATGACCAGGCCTGGGATTCCATATTTTGCAAATATCTCATTCTGCAATCGTTACTTCAGAAGTGTGACCCTGCAATTATTTAACTTTTGTCCATCCAATCAAAAACATCTTGTCTGTGTTTGAAGAGATCCATAGCTAGATATCCCCATCGTCTTTTTGGGAAGGAAAATGTCATGGGCATCAAGTCAGTGGTTGAAGTGGTTCCCGATCTCACTCTGGGCCTCAGTCATTGTAACCATACATGATTCATCACTACCCAAATTCTCTCTTTTGTTGCATACACTGATCTTTATTGATTCCACTCATTGTTCTTGCATTGTTCTGCGAGTCCATTTCATGTGTTGATAAGTGGGAAGAAATTTTCCAACTAACGTTACTAACTTTAACTTTTACAGTTAAAACTTGTCCTATTCTTACAATTTAAATATTCCAATGGCTTCTTTCCGTTCCATTTTCTCTGTCTCTGATGCCCCCCTTCAAATCTGAAGAATTAAATTTCCAATCATTTCTGAACATCCAGATCTTTCAGATTAGGAATAATCCTTGAGGGTTTTTTCTGTATCATCCCCAGCACATGAATAATTAAAACTGATGATAGTGTTTAAGGTGCAGTCTGACCAGGATTGGACACACTGTTCCTAGTGGGGATTCGCCTGACGAAGGCTACAAAGGCCAAAAGCTCGCAGATTTACTATCAAATAAATCGGTTGGATTTAAAATTGATGTTGCCAGACTCTTACCTAGAGGGTCTGACCAGGACTGGATATAATCTCAAAGTGGGATTGAACAGAATTTTGTACAGTTTGACCATTACTTTGATTTATCTAATGGTTCTGGCTATATGGTTTGTAGTTGTGGCCATTTACTGGTTGAACATTGTGCATTGAGTTAAATACACCAATTCTATTTCAACTTCCATGTAGGCAATTTCAGCACCATTCTAAACATGTGTCTTGCTAATGTGAGGCATTTGTTTGTGATAAACTTCATCTGCCATTACTCTATCCATTTTTTATTCACCTTGCTTCAAACAGCTAAACCCACTGTCCCACCTAAAAAACAAAGAAAATTACAGATAGGAACAGGCCCTTTGGCCCTCCAGGCCCACATTGACCTTGCTGCCCGACTGATCTAAAACCCCCTATTCTTCTGGGGACTATATCCCTCTATTCCCATCTTATTCATGTACTTGTCAAGATGCCTCTTAAAAGTCACTGCTGTATCTGGCAACAGGTTCCAGGCACCCACTACTCTCTGTGTAAAGAAATCTGCCTCGTACATCTGTTTAAAACCTTGTCCCTCGCACCTTAAACTTATGCCCCTAGCAATTAACTCTTATACCTTGGGGAAAAAGCTTCTGACTGTCCACTCTGTCCATGCCTCTCATAATCTTGTAGATTTCTATCAGGTCTCCCCTCACCCTCCGTCGCTCCAGTGAGACAAACCAAGTTTCTCCAACCTCTCTTGATAACTAATGCCCTCCATACCAGGCAATATCCTGGTAAATCTTTTCTGTTCCCTCTCCAAAGCCTCCACATTTTTCTGGTAGTGTGGCGACCAGAATTGAACACTATATTTTATATCTAACTTCTGAAGCTAAAGCCTCGGGAATTATAATTGTTGTCCTTGTGTTTGGATTCTCTGCTGCTTTATCTTTCCCAGCCTCAGAAATCTCATCAATCCCCTCCCCATCTGTTCACTCCAGTATTCTCTTTCTCTTATCCGCCCTTTGTTCTTTCAACTAACTGCAGTTGAAATCAACTTATTGCCTAATTTTCTCCTTCATATTGCGGTCTGGTTACTGATGGTTTTCTTTCTTTCTTTGCAGATTGAAGGAAATGAGGCTGGGTGGACCCTTGGTTACATGTTGAATCTTACAAATATGATTCCCGCGGAACTGCCTTATACCAAGCCTCTCACCCATTCCTCCTACCTGACAATCATGATCGTTTTTTCCATCTTGCTCTTCATTCTGCTACTTATTGGCTTTCTCATTTTTAAGAGGAAACTTTGTGGGCTAGAAAATAAGATGTAGGGCAGGATTTTCCACCCAAGATTAACAGACCTTTGCATGGTTTGCCCCTGCCCATACACTTCCCTGTGGCAGGCGGGACAAGAAAATTCCTCTGTAATTTTTACAAACAGATGTTCATGCCAAATTTATGATTATAAGATTTTCAGAACCTTTCAAGACAAAACGGCCCACTTGATTGGCACCCCATCCACTAAACTAAACATCCACTACCGAATACAAAGTGGCAACCTTGTTTACCATCTATAAGATGCACTGCAGAAACTCACCAAGGCTCCTTAGGCAGCACCTTCCAAATTCACAAGCACTGCCATCAAGAAGGACAAGGACCGCAGATACCTGGAGATCAACACCACCTGCAGGTTCCCCTTTAAGCTGCTCACCATCCAGCCTTGGGAATATATTAACATTCCTTCACTGTCACTGCGTCAACATCCTGGAACTCCTTAACAGCACTGTGGGTGTACCTACACCATATAGACTGCAGTGATTCACGAAGGCAGCTCACTACCACCTTCTCGAGGATGATTAAGGATGGATAATAAATGCTGGCCCATCCAATGATGCCCATGTCCTCGTGAAATAATTTTTGTTTAAATTGCAATAAGTTAAATTCCCTCCAGTTTCATTTTGCTAACTCCAGCAGGAGTTGGGCAGTCTGCCCATGAACAGCAAAGTTTCCCTGGGCTCGTTTAAGACTAATTGCTTTGTCAGGAACATTGACATTCCGACGTGAGTTGTCTCAATATTGTAGCACAAGTTAAAGTGACCTGATATCTCCTCACTGAATACTTCTAGTGTCTGATTAAGGAAATTGTGATTGTCCATCAGCTGAATGACCAGATATTGCTGTGAAAATAAGATTATTTAAATGCAAATTAAAACAGAAAATTCTAGCGACTGTGCATGGACAGTTAATTATGAAAATCAGCAATTTGTTGCCTAAGGTACCCTGTGCCTGTAGATGTTGCATTATACTGGTGTATCGCTGAGAGATGATTTGTTCACATACCTGAAGCAACATGATGTTTTTGTACTTTGCATCTATCTGATACATACATGCTAAACTCACTAACAATAGTGAGAGTTTATCCATTCCAGACCAGGTGTGCTGTTAATGCAGAGCCAAGTCTTAATTACTGGCAAATGACCCCTTTAGGCTACTTAAAATTCCTTCAGATTTTCATGGTTAGAAATGTAAAATATTAAAAATACTATTTTTAAAAAAAAAATTGTTACTTTTTTACCTGTGTCCTAATTCAGTCTCCCTTTATCTTCTTGTTATTTTGTTCTGTGTGCCTGATTTAACTTTGAATCCACAATTTTAACTTGGACTTCCTGATCCTGATCTGCATCCTACTCATTCTTGATTAAGGAGACACACTCTGTGTTTGGAGGATTGACTAATAGCATTGTCAATTCAAAGCTGTTTGCCAGTGAAATGAACTGGTACTGTTCCAGCTAAATGTGTCTGCACAGACCAAACACACTCCCCTCTCACTAACACAGTCAGTGGGCAGGACCCCTCAGTCCTGGCTCAATCTACACCTTCAGGGATATCACCTGTTTCAGGAGAATTGTGTGGAGCGAAAGGACACTGACTGACACAAGCAAAGCAGTTCTGAGTGGCATTGAGGCAGTCTTAGAGTTTGTAGATATCACACGTCACATTGCACTGGATGAACCATTCAAGGTGGAATTTGACCAACCGGTGTCAATGAACCAACACATAGCTTTTTAAGTTTATTTATTAGTCACAAGTAGACTTATATTTACATTGCAATGAAGTCACTGTGAAAATTCCCTAGTCGCCACACTCTGGCACCTATTCAGATAATACTGAGGGAGAATTTAGCATGGACAATGCACCTAACCAGCATGTCTTTTCAACTGTGGGAAGAAACTGGAACATCCAGAGGAAACCCATGCAGACATGGGGAGAATGTGCAGACTCCACACGGACAGCGACTCAAGCTGGGAATTGAGTGTCCCTGACACTGTGAGGCAGCAGGGGTAACCACTGTGCTGCCCTCTGTTTAATATCTGAGCCCTTTAACATGCTCATCCTTTCTCTTGCATCCTCTTTCACAAAATTGATCCTAATTTCAGAGACTTTTCAGGCCATTTCAGAGACTTGGGTAGAGCAGGGACAGGAATGGATGTTGCAGGTTCCGGGGTACAAATGCTTTAGTCGGAGTAGAGAAGGAGGTAGAAGGGGGGAGGAGTGGCGTTATTGGTCAAAGACTGTATCACGGTGATAGAAAAGAAGTTTGATGAGGACTTGTCTGTTGAGGTAGTATGGGCTGAGATTAGAAACAGGAGAGGAGAGGTCACCCTGTTGGGAGTCTTTTACAGACCTCCTAATAGTTCTAGAGAGGTTGAGGAAAGGATTGCGAAGTCAATTCTGATTAGGAGTGAAAGTAGTAGGGTAATTGTGATGGGGGACTTTAACTTTGCTAATATTGATTGGAATAGCTATAGCTCTAGCTCGTTAGAGGGGTCAGTTTTCGTACAGAGTGTGCAGGAAGGTTTTTTGACTCAGTATGTAGAGAGGCCAACTAGAGGTGAGGCTACATTGGATTTGGTGCTGGGCAATGAGCCAGACCAGGTGTTAGGCTTGGAAGTTAGTGAACATTTTGGTGATAGTG
Organism: Sphyrna mokarran; assembly: GCA_024679065.1. Taxonomy (NCBI): domain Eukaryota; kingdom Metazoa; phylum Chordata; class Chondrichthyes; order Carcharhiniformes; family Carcharhinidae; genus Sphyrna; species Sphyrna mokarran. The sequence continues at coordinate 1,065,500 of JAGIQG010000017.1, read as the reverse complement.
ACCACAATTCAGTGTTACGTTCACCTTAGTGATGGATAGGGATAGGCATGAGCTGGGGGCTAGTAGTTATAGCTGGGGGAAGGGTAATTATGAGGCCATCAGGAGAGAATTAGTGTGCATAGATTGGGACTAGGGAACTACAGGGACTGTGAACATCTGGAATGTGGTGCTTATTCAAGGAGCAGCTGCTGCGAGTCCTTGATAAGTATGTCCCTGTCAGGCAGGGAGGAAATGGACGAGTAAGAGAGCCTTGGTGTACGAAAAGAGTTGATTTGCTGGTTAAGAAGAAAAAGGAGGCTTTTGTCAGGATGAGGCTTGAAGGCTCAGTTAGTGCAATGGATAGCTATAGATTAGCCAGGAAGGAGGTAAAAGTGAATTGGGAGAGCTAAGAGGGGACACGAGAAGATTTTGGCGATAGGATTAGGAGAATCCTAAAGCTTTCTTTCGATATTTTAGAATAGAAGATTGGTTAGGGCAAGATTTAGGGCCAGTCATAGACAGCAGTGGGAAGTTGTGCGTGGAGCCTGAAGATATTGGTGAGGCACTGAATAAATATTTCTCTTCGGTATTCACGCAGAGTGCTGGAAATGTAGCTGTGGAGAGCACTGAGGTACAGGGTTGCAAATTGGGGAGTATTGTAGTAGATAGGGAGGATGTGTTAGAAATTCTCGAGGGTTTGAAGATGGATAAGTCCCCTGGGCCGGACGGGATTTACCCTAGGATTCTCTGGGAGGCAAGAGAGGAGATTGCAGAGCCTCTGGCTCTGATCTTCAGGTCCTCGTTGTTTACGGGTGTGGTTCCGGAGGACTGGAGGATAGCGAATGTGGTCCCATTGTTTAAGAAGGGGAAGAGAGACCTTCCAGGGAATTATAGGCCAGTGAATCTTACTTCTGTTGTGGGCAAAGTATTGGAGAGAATTATTAGGGATAGGATTTATAGTCATTTAGAGAGAAATGAATTGATTGGGGATAGTCAGCATGGTTTTGTGAAGGGTAGGTCGTGCCTTACTAACCTCATGGAGTTTTTTGAAAAAGTGACTAAAGAGGTGGATGGGGGTAAGGCGGTTGATGTGGTATATATGGACTTTAGTAAGGCGTTTGATAAGGTGGCCCATGGAAGACTTCTACAGAAAATGCAGATGTGTGGAATAGAGGGTGATTTAGCTAATTGGATTAGGAATTGTCTGGCAGATAGAAGACAGAGGGTGGTGGTTGATGGGAGATATTCATCGTGGAGTTCGGTGACAAGTGGTGTGCCTCAGGGGTCTGTTTGGGGCCCCTGCTGTTTGTAATTTTTATAAATGATCTGGATGAGGGTATTGAGGGATGGATCAGTAAATTTGCAGATGATACTAAAGTTGGTGGTGTGGTAGATAGTGAAGAGGGGTGTTTTAGTTTACAGAGTGACTTGGCCAAGTTGCAGAGCTGGGCCGAGAGGTGGCAAATGGAGTTTAATGTGGAAAAGTGTGAGGTAATGCACTTTGGCAGGAATAATAAATGTGTATAGTATAGGGCTAATGGTAGGATTCTTAATAGTGTTGATGAACAGAGGGATCTTGGTGTATTTGTGCATAGATCCCTGAAAGTAGGCAGTCAAGTCGATAAGGTTGTTAAGAAGGCATATGGAGTCTTGGCTTTTATTGGTAGGGGGTTTGAATTTCGGAGCCGCAACGTCATGTTGCAACTGTACAAAACTCTAGTGCGGCCGCACTTGAGTATTGTGTGCAGTTCTGGTCCCCACATTATAAGAAAGATGTGGAGGCATTGGAGAGGGTACAGAGGAGGTTTACCAGGATGTTGCCTGGTATGGAGGGCAGGTCCTATGAGGAGAGGTTGAAGGATTTGAGGTTGGTTTCGTTAGAAAGGAGGCGGCTAAGAGGGGATCTTATTGAAGCATATAAGATGATTAGAGGTTTAGATCGGGTGGACAGTGATAGCCTTTTTCCTAGGATGGAGAAAGCTAGCACGAGGGGACACAGCTTTAAATTAAGGGGTATGAGTTATAGGACGGATATCATAGGTAGGTTCTTTACTCAAAGAGTGATTAGGGAGTGGAATGCCCTGCCTGCAGCTGTTGTAGATGCGCAAAGTTTGGTGGCGTTTAAGAGGTTAATTGATAAGTATATGGAAGAGAAGGGAATGGTTTCGTTTGGAGGGGCATTGCTTTTTATTTTGGTCGGCACAACATCGAAGGCCGAAGGGCCTGTTCTGTGCTGTATTGTTCTATGTTCTATATGTTCTATAATTAGAGGGTGGTGGTTGATGGAAATTATTCATCGTAGAGTTCGGTTACAAGTGGTGTACCTCAGGGATCTGTTTTGGGGCCCCTGCTGTTTGTAATTTTTATAAATGATCTGGATGAGGGTATTGAGGGATGAATTAGTAAATTTGCGGATGACACCAAAGTCGGAGGAGTGGTAGATAGTGAAGAGGGGTATTATAGTTTGCAGAGAGACTTGGACAAGTTGCAGAGCTGGGCCGAGAGGTGGCAAATGGAGTTTAATGTGAAAAAGTGTGAGGTAATTCACTTTGGCAGGAATAACAAATGTGTAGAGTATAGGGCTAATGGTAGACTCTTAATAGTGTTGAAGAACAGAGGGATCTTGGTGTATATGTGCATAGATCCCTGAAAGTTGGCAATCAAGTCGATAAGGTTGTTAAGAAGGCATACGGAGTCTTAGCTTTTATTGGTAAGGGGATTGAATTTCGGAGCCGCAACGTCATGTTGCAACTGTACAAAACTCTAGTGCGGCCGCACTTGGAGTATTTGTGCAGTTCTGGTCCCCACATTATAAGAAAGATGTGGAGGCATTGGAGAGGGTACAGAGGAGGTTTACCAGGATGTTGCCTGGTATGGAGGGCCGGTCTTATGAGGGGAGGCTGAGGGATTTGAGGTTGTTTTCGTTAGAAAGGAGGAGGCTAAGAGGGGACCTGATCGAAACATATAAGATGATTAGAGGTTTAGATAGGGTGGACAGTGATAGTCTTTTTCCTAGGATGGAGAAAGCTAGCACGAGGGGACACAGCTTTAAATTAAGGGGTGATAGTTATAGGACGGATGTCAGAGGTCTTTACCCAGAGGGTGGTAACAGTATGGAATGCCCTGCCTGCTACAGTTGTAGATGCGCCAAGTTTGGGGGCATTTAAGAGGTTAATAGATAAGTTTATGGACGAAAAGGGAATGGTTTAGGTTGGAGGGTCATTGCTTTTTCTTAATTGGTCAGCGCAACATCGAAGGCTGAAGGGCCTGTTCTGCGCTGTAATGTTCTATGTTCTATAATCTTTTCTCCTTCGCAGCTTCTTACAGCCTTCCCATCACAATTGAATGGATAAAGATCTGTAGCATGAAGCCTGGCTGAACTCCCAGTCTGAGCCTGGTTCACACAGAGTAATTGGGTCACTGCTAATGTCAGCTTTGAACTATAGAACTGGAGATCGAACTGCGGACACTGTGACACATTCAGTGAAGGGCAAAGTTACCTGGACACTGAGAAAGCAGTCAAAATGCCATTAGATAGGGTGACTGGTTTAGGCTTTGGTCAGGGACAGGAGGGTGCGACTGCAAGTGAAGGGGATTAATAACATATAAACTAGGAGCAGGGGTAGGCCACTCGGCCCCTTGAGCTTGTTCTGTCATTGAATAAGATCATGTCTGCTCTGATGATAACCTCAACCCCACATTCCTGCCAACCCCGATAACATTTTACTCCATGTTAATCAATTCTGTCCACCTCTGCCTTAGAAATATTCAAAGACTCTGCAGCCACAGCCTTTTAAAAGAGTTTCAGAGACTTGCAACAAAAAAGATTCTCCTTATTTCTGTCTGAAGTGACCCCTGAAATTTAAATAGCAATCCCCTAATTCTAGATTCACACACAAGAAACATCTCCCCACATCCACCCTGTCAACACACTCAGGGTCGAAAAGTTTTAATCAAGTTGTCTCTTACTCTTCTAAACTTCAGTGAAGACAAACCTAACCACTCCAATCTTTCCTCATAAGACAAGCCCAACTTGCTCGAGGGTCATCGCATGAACCCTCTCTGAACTGCTTTGAACACATTTACATCTCTCATTGAATAAGGAAACCAGTACTAGCAAAGCTAGAGAAGGTGGGTTCTGCTTCTAATCAGCACCTTGTGGTGCCTAAATCACACTGCTGAGTTTCTGCTGCCCAGACCAGAATAACTGATGCTAAAATGCCACCCTTCTACCTTCGACAAGAGTTCAGCTCCGTTATCCTGATGGCAGGTTACATCCCACCGCTTGCGGATGTGAACATTGTGCTGCATGAAATATACACAACTTGAGAAGAAACATCCTGAGGCCTTGATCATTGCGGCTGGGGACTTCAATCAGGCTACATTCGAGCATACTACCAAGATACCATCAACACGTCTCCTATTCCATCAGCGGCCCAAAAATGCCAGACCACTGCTACACAAATATCAAACATGCCGCCCAATCTTTCACCTGCCTAAATTTTGGCAAATCAGACCATGAGGCTGTGCTCATGCTTCTAGCTTACAAGCAGAAACTGACACAGGAGAATCCGTCAAAGTTGTGCAATGTTGGTCTGAGGAATCAGATAATCTCCACAGGACTGCTTAGAGTGAGTGGGCTGGTCAGTATTTAAAAACTCTGCGACCAGCCTGAACAAGTACGTCACTACAGTAACTGATTTTCATCGCTAAGTGTATAGAAGACTGTGTGCCAAAGAAGCAAATCCACATGTTCCCCAACCTAAAACCATGGATGAATACGGATATCCAATGCTTGCTGAAGTCACGGTCTGAGGTGCTCAATTTGGTGACTCTGCCCTATACAAGAAAGCCAGATGTGATCTAAGGATATCCATCAGAGATGCCAAACGACAGTCATGGATCAAGGTAGAATCCCAGGCTAGCCACACAGACCCAACCGACTGTGGCAAGATCTGCGAGACACAATAGGCTAGAAGATGAAGGTATATAAAATTGCCGGCTCCAACACATCCCTCCGTAATCAGCTCAATGCATTCTATGCCCGTTTTGAGCAAGAGATCAGCAAGCACACACCCTCCATCCTGAATGGACCTGTATCTGGGGTCACCATTGCAGACATCAGAGCAGCATTCTTGAAAGTCAACCCACAGAAGGTGACTGGCCCAGAAGGGATACCCAGACAGGCACTCAGATCTTGCGGGGGTATTCACAGACATCTTCAACCTCTCTTTACAACAATCAGGTCCCTATCTGCTTCAATAAGACAATCACCATCCTGGTACCAAAGAAAAGCCAAGCAGCATGTCTTACTATCGGCTGCTGGATCTGACACCCATCATTATGAAATGCTTCACGTGTTAGTCATGGCATGAATCAATTCCAGCTTCCCACATTACCTGCATCCATTACAGTTTACCCATCATTGCAACAGATCCACAGCAGATGCCATCTCTCTGGCCCAGCACTCTACCTGGGAACACCTGGATAACAAGGACACCAATGTCAGACTCCTATTTATTGATGACAGCTCAGCCTTTAACATCATTACTCCCACAAAATTCATCTCCAAACACAGTGGCCTGGGCCTCGGCTTCTCCCGAAAAGAAACACTGAACATTACAGCACAGTACAGGCCCTTCAGCCCTCAGTGTTGTACTGAGCTATGTCTAATCCCAAGATCAATCTATCCCACTCCCTATACTTCCAGAGTGCCCCATGTGCATATCCAATAGCCACTTGAAAGTTCCTAAAGTGTCCGACTCCACTATCACAGCAGGCAGTGCATGCCACACTCCAATCACTCTCTGAGTGAAGAATCTACCTCGGACATCCCTCCGATATCTCCCACCATGAACCTTATAGTTATGCCCCCTAGTAACAGCTACATCCACCCGAGGAAATAGTCTCGGCATGTCCACTCTATCAATCCCTCTCATCATCTTATAAACCTCTATTAAGCTGCCTGTCATCCTCCTCTGCTCTAAAGAGAAAAGCCCCAGCTCCCTCAACCTTTCTTCACAAGACCTACCCTTCAAACCTGGTAAATCTCCTCTGCACTCTCTCCAATGCTTCCATATCCTTCTTATAGTGAGGTGATCAGAACTGAACACAATATTCCAAATGTGGTCTCACCAACATCCGGTATAGTTGCAGCATAACCTGACAGCTCTTAAACTCAAATCCCTGATAATAAAAGCTAACACACTATAAGAAAATAAGAACTTAAGAAATAGGAGCAGGAGTAGGCCATCCAGCTCCTCGAGCCTGCCCCGCCATTCAATAAGATCATGGCTTATCTGAAGTGGATCAGCTTTCTCCCCATAACCCTTAATTCCCCTGCCTATCAGAAATCTATCTACCCGTGACTTAAATAGATTCAGCGAGGTCGCTTCCACCACTTCAAGAGGCAGAGAATTCCAAAGATTCACCACCCTTTGAGTGAAGAAGTTGCTCCTCAACTCCGATCTAAACTACGCCCCCACCCCCTATTTTGAGGCTATGCCCTCTAGTCCTGCTATCCTTTCTAAGCGGGAAGAATCTCTCTACCTCTACCCTATCCATCCCCTTCATTATCTATGTCTCTATAAGATCCCCCCTCAGCCTTCTAAACTCCAACGAGTACAGACCCAGTCTATTCAATCTCTCCTCATAGGCTAACCCCCTCATCTCCGGTATCAGCCTGGTGAACCTTCTCTGTACTCCCTCCAAGGCCAATATATCCTTTCACAAATAAGGGAACCAAAACTGCACACAGTGCTCCAGTTGCGGTCTCACCAGTGCCCTGTACAGTTGCAGCAAGACCCCCTGTTAATAAACGCCAACACACTATCAACCTTCTTCACAGCTCTATCCACTTGAGTGGCAACCTTTAGAGATCTGTGGATATGAACCCCAAGATCTCTCTGTTCCTCCACATTCTTCAGAACTCTGCCGTTGACCCTGTGATCTGCATTCAAGTTTGTCCTACCAAAATGAATCACCTCGCACTTATCAGGGTTAAACTCCATCTGCCACTTTTTGGCTCAGCTCTGCATCCTATCAATGTCTCTTTGCAGCCTGCAAGAGGCCTGCACCTCATCCACTACTCCACCAATCTTGGTGTCATCAGCAAATTTACTAACCCCACCCTTCAGCCCCCTCTTCCAAGTCATTGATAAAAATTACAAATAATAGAGCACCCCGCACTGATCCCTGTCGTACACTGTTGGTAATTGGCCTCCAGTCTGAAAATTTTCCCTCCACCAACATCCTCTGTCTTCTCTGATACACAATATGGAGATGCCGGAATTCTCCAGCCACCCGACGAAGGGACAGGCTGTCCCAAAAGCTTGCGGTATTTGCTACAAATAAATGTGTTTGGATTTTAAACTGGTGTTGTGGGATTTCTTTGTCTTCTACGAGATAGCCAGTTACACAATCGGCCAAATTTCCTTCTATCCCACACCTCCTTACTTTCTTCATGAGCCCACCACGGGGAACCTTATCAAACGCCTTACTAAAATCCATGTATACGACATCAATTGCTGTACCTTCATCTACACACTTAGTTACCTCCTCAAAGAATTCAATCAAATTTGTAAGGCAGAATTTACCCTTCACAAATCCATGCTGACTATCCGGATTAAACGGAATCTTTCCAAATAGTCATAAATGAATCATCTCTGATTCATCTGATCACGATGAAGGGATAGTGCACTGAAAGCTAGTGGCTTGGACACCAAATAAACCTGTTGGACTTTAACCTGCTGTTGTTCGACTTCTTACTGAGTTTATCCCAGTCCAACGCCGGCATCTCCATATTACAGTCAGGCGGTGGGGGTTAGAGTCAGGGGGTGGGGGTTAGAGTCAGGGATGGGGGTTAGTCCCGGGGATGGGTTGAGTCAGGGGTGGGGTTAGATTCATGTGTTATGTTGGGGGTTTAGATTCAGGGTTGGGTGTTAGAGTCAGGGAGGGGGTTTTAGATAGTCCCGGGTAGGGTTAGATTGCTGTGGGGTTAGAGTCAGGCGTGGGGTTAGAGTCAGCGTGGGGTTAGAGTCGGCGGTGGGGGTTAGAGTCAGGAGTGGGTTATGAGTCAGGGGAGTGGGTTAGAGTCAGGGAGTGGGGTTTAGAGTCAGGGAGTGGTTAGAGTCAGGCGGTGGGGTAGAGTCAGGCGGTGGGGTTAGAGTCAGGCGTGGGGTTAGAGTCAGGAGGGTTTAGAGTCAGGCGGTGGGGTTTGAGGGTTTTTTTTCCCAAGGGGCCCCGTGGGGTTAGAGTCGTGGGATTGTGGGTTTAGAGTCGGGAGTGGGTTGAGTCGGGGATGGGGGTTGAGTCGTGGATGGGGGTTGAGTCGGGGGATGGGGGTTTAGATGTCGGTGGATGGGGTTAGAGTCAGTGAGTGGGGTTAGAGTCGGGGATGGGGTTAGAGTCGGGGGGATGGGTTAGAGTCGGGGATGGGGTTAGAGTCGGGAGTGGGGTTAGAGTCGGAGTGGGGTTAGAGTCGGCGGTGGGGTTAGAGTCCATGGAGTGTGGGTGTTAGAGTCAGGCGGTGGGGGTTAGGTCAGGATGGGGTGTTGAGTCGGGGGGATGGGGTTAGAGTCGGGGGATGGGTTTAGATCCAGGGAGTGGGTTAGAGTCAGGAGTGGGGTTAGAGTCCCGGCGGTGGGGTTAGAGTCAGGGAGTGGGGGTTAGAGTCGGCTGTGGGTTATAGTCAGGATTGGGGTTAAGTCTGGATGGGGGTTTAGAGTCGTGGGGATGGGGGTTAGAGTCGGGGTGGGTTTCAGTCATGGGAGTGGGGTTGAGTCAGGGATGGGGTTAGATGTGCAGGCGTGGGGTTAGAGTCAGGGAGTGGGGGTTAGAGTCAGGCGGTGGGGTTAGAGTCGGGGGTGGGGTTAGAGTCGGGGGGATGGGTTAAGTCGGGGGGTGGGGGGTTAGAGTCGGGGGTGGAGGGTTTAGCGGGAGTCGGGAGTGGGTAGAGTCGGGGGGATGGGGTTAGAGTCGGGGATTGGGGTTAGGAGTCAAGGAGCTGGGGGTTTAGTGTCATGTGATTGGGTTAGAGTCGGGATGGGGGTTTAGAGTCAAGGGTTGGGGGTTAGAGTCGGATGTGGTTTAGAGTCGGGGATGGGGGTTGAGTCAGTGAGTGGGGTTAGATGTCGGGAGTGGGGTTAGTAGTCGGGATGGGGGTTAATCAGGGATGGGGGTTAGAGTCAGGGATGGGGTTAGAGTCGGGTGAGTGGGGTTAGAATTCGGGATGGGGGTTTAGAGTCATGGATGGGGGTTGAGTCACGCGGATGGGGTTAAAGTCAGGCGGTGGGGTTAGTAGTTGGGGATGGGGTTAGAGTCGGGAGTGGGGGTTATAGTCGTGATGGGGTTTAGAGTCGGGATGGTGGTTATAGTCCGGATGGGGGTTAGAGTCAGGCGGTGGGGTTAGAGTCAGGGATGGGGTTTAGAGTCAGCGGTGGGTTAGAGTCACGGGATGGGGGTTAGAGTCCAGGCGGTGGGGTTAGAGTCAGGGATGGGGGTTAGAGTCAGGCGGTGGGTTAGAGCATGCGGTGGGGTTAGATTCGGGGATGGGGGTTAGAGTCAGGCGTTGGGGTAGAGTCCAGGCGATGGGGTTAGATGCAGCGGTGGGGTTAGAGTCAGGGGTGGTGGTTAGATGTCAGGGAGTGGGGTTAGAGTCGGGGATGTGGGTTAGAGTCAGGCCGGTGGGTTCGGTCAGGATGGGGGTTGAGTCAGTGACTGGGTTAGTCAGGCGGGGGTTAAGTCAGGGATGGGGTTAGAGTCAGCGGGGGGGGGGGGGGGGGGGGTGGGTTAGAGTCAGGCGGTGGGGTTAGATCCGGCGTGGGGTTAGGATCAGTGATGGGTTATAGTCAGGCGTGGGGGTTTAGAGTCAGGCGCTGGGGTAGATCCCGAGGATGGGGGTTAGAGTCAGCTGTGGGTTAGAGTCAGGATGGGGGTTAGAGTCCAGGGATGGGGGTTTAGCGTCAGGCGGTGGGTTAGAGTCAGGGATGGGGGTTAGAGTTTGAGTGGGGTTAGAGTCAGGCGGTGGGGTTTAGAGTCAGGGATGGGGGTTAGAGTCAGGCGTGGGCGTTATAGTCGGCGTGGGTTAGAGTCGGGATGGGGGTTAGAGTCCAGGCTGTGGGGTTAGAGTCCAGGGATGGGGTTAGAGTCAGGCGTGGGTTAGAGTCATGGAGTGGGGGTTAGAGTCGGGAGTGGTTAGAGTCGGGGATGGGGGTTAGAGTCGGGATGGGTGTTAGAGTCGGGGTGTTTGTGTTAGAGTCGGTGAATGGGGGGTTAGATTCATGCGGTGGGGTTAGAGTCCAGTGAGTGGGGGTAAGAGTCGGGGATGGGGGTTAGAGTCAGGATGGGGGGTAGAGTCGGGTATTGGGTTAGAGTCGGGGATGGGGGTTAAGTCAGGGGATGGGGGTTAGAAGTCGGGTATTGGGGTTTTAGAGTCGGTGATGGGGTTAGAAGTCGGTGATGGGGGTTAGAGTCGGGGAGTGGGGGTTAGAGTCGGGGGGTGGGGTTAGAGTCCGGTGATGGGGGGTTAGAGTCGGGGGGTGGGGGTTTTTGAGTCGGGGGGTGGTGTTTGAGTCGGGGGCTGGGGTTTGTAGTCGTGGCTGGTTGTTTGAGTCGGGGGGTGGGGTTAGAGTCGGGTGGATGGGGGTTTAGAGTCGGGGATGGGGGTTAAGTCAGGTAGTGGGGTTAGAATTTCGGATGGGTTAGAGGCGGGGAATGGGGGATTAGAGTCTTTTATGGGTTAGAGTCGGTGATGGGGGTTAGAGTCGAAGGATGGGGGTTAGGTCCAGGGAGGGGGTTAGAGTCGGATGGGGGTTAGAGTCCGTGCTTTGGGGTTAGAGTCGGGATGGGGGTTAGAGTCGGGGGGTGGGGGTTGAGTCGGTATGGGGGTTAGAGTCAGGAGTGGGGTAGAGTCGGGGATGGGGGTTAGAGGTCCGGAGTGGGGTTAGAGTCGGGGATGGTTAGAGTCGGATGGGGGTTAGAGTCCGTGGGATGGGGGTTAGATCGAGGATGTGGTTATAGTCGGGGGTGGTGTTTAGATTCGGGGTGGGGGTTAGAGTTGGGGGGTGGGGGTTAGAGTTGGGGGGTGGGGGTTAGATTCGGGAGGGGTGGGTTAGAATCGGGGTTGGGGGTAGAGTCCGGGGATGGGGGTTGAGTCGGGGGGTGGGGGTTCGAGTTGGGGGGGTTGGGGTTAGAGTCGGGTGGGGATGGGTTTAGAGTCGGGGGGAAATGGTGTTAGAGTCTGTGGGGATGGGGGTCGAGTCGGGGGTTGGGGTTTAGAGGCGGGATGTGGTTAGAGTCGGGGGATGGGGGTTCGAGTCGGGGATGGGGGTTAGAGTCTGGGTGTGGGGGTATGAGTCAGGGGGATGGGGTTAGAGTCGGGGATGGGTTAGGTCGGGGTGGGGGTTAGAGTCGGGTGGTGGTTAGAGTCGGGGTGGGGTTAGAGTCAGGGAGTGGGGTAGGAGTCGGGTGGGGTTAGAGTCGGGGATGGGGGTTTAGAGTCGGGGATGGGGTATAGTCCAGGGGGATGGGGTTAATCGGGGATGGGGTTAGAGTCGGGGTGTGGGGGTTAGAGTCAGGGATGGGGGTTAGATCGTTGGATAGGGGGTAGAGTCGGGATGTGGGTTAGAGTCGGGGAATGGGGGTAGAGTCCGGGGGGATGGGGGTTGAGTCGGGGTGGTGTGGGGGTTAGAGTCGGGATGGGGGTTAGAGTCGGGGATGGGGGTTAGGTCGGATGGGTTTGAGTCGGAGGGTGTGGGGTTAGAGTCAGGGGATGGGGGTTAGAGTCTGGGATTGGTGTTTAGATTCGGGGGTGGGGGTTAGATTCGGGGTGGGGTTCGAGTCGGGGTGGGGTTAGATTCGGGATAAATTGGGGGTTAGAGTCGGAGGGGGGTTGAGTCGGGGAGGGGTGTTGAGTCGGGGGGATGGGGTTTAGAGTCGGGGAGGGGGTTTAATTCGGGGTGGGGGTTAGAGTCGGGGGGTGGGGGTTAGAGTCGGGTGTGGGTTAGAGTCGGGGTGGGTTAGAGTGGGGTGGGGGTAGAAGTCGGGGGTGGTTAGAGTCCGGGGGTGGGGGTTAGAGTCGGGGGTGGGGGTTAGAGTCGGGGGTGTGGTTAGAGTCGGGGTTGGTTAACAGAACAAAGACTATCAAAGAGCAACACAGGCACGGGAAACGCCCTTCGGCCCAACAGCCCACGCGCCGTCCTAACATCTTAATGACATTCCATGACTTTCGGCTATTCTATTGTGGAGCGTAGAACAGAGAACATAGAACATTACAAAGCACAGCACATCCCTTCGTCCTTCGATGTTGCGCCGACCAACTTGGCGCATCTACAACTGCTGCAGTCAGGGCTTTCCACTCCCGAACCACCCTTTGGTAAAGACCTACCTCTGATATCCGTCCCTATACTAACCCCACAACCATATTGTTCCCATATAGTGACCAATATGCGCCGTTGGTGGCGTTTAAGAGGTTATTGATAAGTATATGGAAGAGAAGGTGTAATGGTTTAGTTTGGAGGGGCATTCTTTTTATATTGGTCGTCCGCAACATCGAGGCCGAAGCCGGTCTGTGCTGTAATGTTCTATTTCTAATTAGGACATTTGTTACCCAATCAGGCCTAGAGCACTTTTTAGGGATGTGGAGAGCACCGGAGCACCCGGGGAGAAAACCCACGCAACCACAGGGAGAACGCGCAACTCCCGCAGACACAGGCCCAAATCTATGTGTCTGCACAGCAACAGCGATAGTCTCTGAGCTGTCATGTGCCCATCTGATGGTCCAGTTTAAGCATACACTAACGACATGAAGCACTAGGCCACTCCTGAAGTAACATCCAAGAGCAGCCCCGCACGACCTGCCGAATGCATGCGCCTTGTTGGTCAACAGGTGGACCGAATAGCCTGTGGAAACACAATAAAGTATTTAAACAGTCCTCCTATACCCTCTATCTGTAGACCGCTCATGTGGCTGTCCAAGAACCCTTAAACAACCCCAGCGTGCCTGCTCCCACCACCCCACTCGGTACATTCCACACCCCATACCCTTTGTGTGAAAAAATGCCCTCTAAATATTCGTCTTATACATACCCCCCCTCACCCTAAGGCCGTGACCCCTCGTTCTATCCGATTCTAATGGTGGAAAAAGCTTACCACCATTTACTCTATCTATACCCTCATAATCTTATATACCTCTAATAGATCCCCTCCAGCCGCTCTTTCAAGGGAAAACAACCCCAGTGCGTTCATCTTTCCTCGTAAGACAGCCTTCCATACCAGGCAGCATCCTGGTAAATCTCCTCTGCACTCTCTCCAGGGCCTCCACATCCTTCTGGTAGTACGGCGACCAGAAACTGGACGCAAGTATTCCAAGTGAGGCCTAACCAACGTTCTATACAACTGCAACATCAAACTCCTACTCTTGTATTCTATACCCTTTTCTATGAAAGCTTACATACTATACGCCTTCTTTATCACCTTCTCCACCTGTGAGGACACTTTCAGAGACTTGTGAACCTGCACCCCCAAGTCTCTCTGCGTCTCTATGCTCCGTATAGTTTTACCTTTTATCCTATAACTCTTTTCTACATTTTTCCGGCCAAAATGCATCACCTCGCATTTATCCGGATTAATTCCATTTGCCATCTATCTGCCCAGTCTATCAACCTGTCTATGTCTGTTGTATTGCCTGGCACTGCTCCTCAGTACCCGCCAATCCAAGCATCTTAGTGTCATCAGCAAATTTGCTGATCACACCACCTACCCCCTCTTCCAAGTCATTTATATAAACCACAAATAAAAGAGGTCCTAGTACTGAGCCCTGTGGCACACCACTAGTGACTGACCTCCAGTTGGAAAAAGAGCCTTCCACTAATACCTGCTGTCTCCTCCTCCCAAGCCAGTTCTCAACCCATCTACATACCTGGCCCTGTACCCCATGCGCCTTCACCTTTTTTATCAGCCTACCATGGGGAACCTTGTCAAACGCCTTACTGAAATCCATGTAGACAACATCAACGGCTTGTCCTTCATCAACTGTTTTTGTCACCTCTTCAAAAAATTCTACTAGATTCGTAAGGCACAACCTCCCCTTAACGAAGCCATGCTGCGTATCCCTGATCAGATTGCAGCGCTCCAGATGCTCATACATCCTGTCCCTGAGGATCCTCTCCATTAGCTTACCTATAACTGAAGTCAAGCTCACCGGCCTATAGTTTGTAGTCGCCAAGTTGGGTGGGTTTAAGAGTTATTGATAATTAAATGGACGAGAGGACTTTTTTAGTGTTGAGGGGCATTGCTTTTTCTTTTGTCGGCACAACTCGAGCCGAGCCCTGTTCATGTGGCTGTAATGTTCTTATCTATGAAACAGATGTGGATGGCTTGTGAGGGTACAGAGGAGGTTTCCCAGGAGGTTGCCTGGTAATTGAGGAAGGTCTTATGAGAGATCTAGAGATTTGAAGTTGTTTTCTTAAAGGAGGCGGCTAGGGAGAACCTTTTGAAACATGTAATATGATTAGAGGTTTATATAGGGTGGCCAGTGATATCCTTTTTCCTAGAATGGAGATAGCTTTACGAGGGGACCAGCTTTAAATTAGAGTGTGTTTAGGATGGTGCAGAGGTAGGTTCTTTACCAGAGGTGGTAAGGTATGATCCCTGCTGCTGCAGTTGTAGATGCGCCAGTTTGGGGGCGTTTTAAGAGGTCCGTGGATGGTTTTATGGATTAAAGGGAATGGTTTAGGGTAGAGGGTTCATTGCTTTTTCTAATTGGTCGGCACGACATCGAGGGCCAAAGGGCCTGTTCTGCGCTGTAATGTTCTATGTTCTATGTAACTCTGTGGTTCCTCTCACACAGCTATGTTGCTACTGTTGCTTTTATTCCATTCTGTATAACTGCAAGGATAAGATGTGTTATGTTTGTTCATTTATAATAAGATATTATGGGTGAGTAGGTTGTAATAAACATTTACATTTTTGAACAAATTGAGTGTTTCTTTGAATATTGAAGGATAGCTGGGGTGAGAGGAAACATTTTGCAGCTTCCAGGAATTCTGTGGATAACAGAAGAGGATGGGAGTGAAATCAAGCCTGCAGTCAGTGTCTGTGTGAATATCAACCAGAGCTCAAGATCTGGAAGTCACAGTTCTCACTGGCGACCTTGATCTTTGTCTAACCCTAGCTCTGACCTTAACACTATGTTCTGCACTCTCTCCTTTCATTCTCTAGGAACAGTATGTTTTGTTTGTATACTGCGCAAGAAACAATACTTTTCACTGTCTGTGAATACAAGTGACAATAATACACCCAATCAGAACGTGATTTTGGATCTTCCTGTCCTTCACAGTGACATCATCATGTTTACACCAATGACGGGCATGAACCTACTTTATATGAATTTGACGGGGGGGGACGTGGGGCTGATAATCGGGGTGGGGATACAGAAGTACTGACTCTGATTAGGGGTGGTGAGGTGAGGCACCGCGACCTCCCAGGGTAGCTTATTGAAGTTATGATTGGATGTTCTTTAAAAGTGGCGGCCCAATTTCCGTGCAAGCAGATTTTGCCAGTGTGTTGATTCTCTGCCCCACTGTGAAACACTCCCCCTGGATTATCTCTTAATAACACGTGGCAAGATCGGGAGAGAAAACCAACGTGTTTCTAGAAACACACCGGTTTTCTTGCCAGAAATAAAACTGCCATTCTTTGGTAAGATTTTTGCCGATATTACATTTTATTGAACTGAAATCAGATAAAATGGTGAGAGATTTGGAAGGATTTAAGTTTCAAAGTGGTGCGAGAACATTAGAACCTGAAATGAAATGGGGAAAGAAGGCACTTTTAGGTTACTGAGGAAAACTTAATGTTGGCAAAGATTCCCAGCTCTGGCTGGGACAAGGCAAAGTTTGAACCAGACAGCGTTTGATCAGAAAAATCTCTGGCTTCAAAAAGCTGTCTTGTTTCTTGGAATTCCACAGCAGAATCAAAGATTGTTTGAAAAGTTGTGCGACATATTTTCATTGAAGCAAAGGCAGTTATTTCTTGTGAATTATTACTGGATTTTACAGCTAAACATCTATAATGGAGTATTACCTAGAAAATGTTTACTTGTGGGTCTGACCAAATGGGGATGCTTTTTGGGGAGGACTATTTTGTAAGACTAATTTTAACTGTTTAATTGTAATCCTGTGCGATTAACTTTTCACAGAATCAGAATCCCAACAGTTTAGAAGGAAGTCAATTGGCCCATCTAGCCTACACCAACAACAATCCTATCCAGGCGTTTTCCCTGTAAGTTTACGTATTTACCCTGCTAGTACCCCCGACATAAAGGTAAATTTCAAATAGCCAGTCAACCCACATATCTTTGGACTTTTTTTTTCTCTTGTTAATAATTCTTTTAACCTCAATCTTAAAATCCCAAAAGTGTTACTATATATCTTGCTGCTGAAATTTATATTTTTCATTTTCAGAAAACAAAGATACAGTCTGGCCTGGAGCCAAGTTTATTTCAGCATTTAACATCTGCTGCGCTCAGAACTCTGTATCAAATGCCTTTGCAATACTGTGTATACCTCACCAAACATTACCCCGATCAACTCCATCACCTCATCAAAAAATACCCCAGCAACGCTCCCAAGCAGCCCACGTCATCTTCCTGAATTAGCACATGTTTGTCCAAGTCACTTCCAATTTTCTCCTGAAGATTGTTTCCAGGATATTGTATTGGGGCAGCACAGTGATTAGCACTGCTGCTTCAGAGTGTCAGGGACCTGGGTTCAATTCCTAGCTTGGGTCACTGTTAGCGTGGAGTTTGCAGGAATTTCCTCCCACAGTTCAAAAGATGTGCTGGTTAGGATACATGGGCCGTGCTAAATTCTCCCTCAATGTACCTGAATAGGTGGCAAATGTGGCGATTAGGGAATTTTCACACCAATTTCATTGCGGTGTTAATGTAAGCCCACTTGTGATACTAAGATGTAAACTTTAAACTGTATTATTTATTTTTGACTCTCTCCCTTTGCAAT
Organism: Sphyrna mokarran; assembly: GCA_024679065.1. Classification (NCBI taxonomy): domain Eukaryota; kingdom Metazoa; phylum Chordata; class Chondrichthyes; order Carcharhiniformes; family Carcharhinidae; genus Sphyrna; species Sphyrna mokarran. The sequence continues at coordinate 1,048,503 of JAGIQG010000017.1, read as the reverse complement.
GCGATGCACAACAATGGGACAGCAATGCAGACAACAGCAGAAATAACTCTCAGTGAAGCCTTGAATAAATCTTAGAGAACTGAAAGGGGTCATTAGGAAGTGGCAATGAAGCAAAGCTAAGGGCTGATTGGAGAAACTGGAGATGTTGGGAAGAAAGTTATTGCTGAAGCTGATGAAGAATCTACAAGACAATCCTGAGACTGTCCTTGTTACATAGAACAGTGGCTCATGACTGTTACAATTCCCTGGACAGGTTTGCCAGGGCTGTGTGACAGGTGTACCATATACAGGAACCTGTCAGTGTGCCGGGGGAACAGCATTCAGGAACCTGTCAGTGTGCCGGGGGAACAGCGTACAGGAACCTGTCAGTGTGCCGAGGGAACAGCGTACAGGAACCTGTCAGTGTGCCGAGGGAACAGCGTACAGGAACCTGTCAGTGTGCTGAGGGAACAGCGTACAGGAACCTGTCAGTGTGCCGAGGGAACAGCGTACAGGAACCTGTCAGTGTGCGAGGGAAACAGCGTACAGGAACCTGTCAGTGTGCCGAGGGAACAGCGTACAGGAACCTGTCAGTGTGCCGGGGGAACAGCATACAGGACCTGTCAGTGTGCCGGGGGAACAGCGTACGGAACTGTCAGTGTGCCGGGGAACAGCGTACAGGAACTGTCAGTGTGGCCAGGGAACAGCGTACAGGAACCTGTCAGTGTGCCGAGGGAACAGCATCAGGACCTGTCATGTGCCGGGGAACAGCGTACAGGAACCTGTCAGTGTGCCGGGGGAACAGCGTACAGGAACCTGTCAGTGTGCCGGGGGAACAGCGTACAGGAACCTGTCAGTGTGCCGGGGGAACAGCGTACAGGAACCTGTCAGTGTGCTGAGGGAACAGCGTACAGGAACCTGTCAGTGTGCCGGGGGAACAGCGTACAGGAACCTGTCAGTGTGCCGAGGGAACAGCGTACAGGAACCTGTCAGTGTGCCGAGGGAACAGCGTACAGGAACCTGTCAGTGTGCTGAGGGAACAGCGTACAGGAACCTGTCAGTGTGCCGAGGGAACAGCGTACAGGAACCTGTCAGTGTGCCGGGGGAACAGCGTACAGGAACCTGTCAGTGTGCCGGGGGAACAGCGTACAGGAACCTGTCAGTGTGCCGGGGGAACAGCGTACAGGAACCTGTCAGTGTGCCGGGGGAACAGCGTACAGGAACCTGTCAGTGTGCTGAGGGAACAGCGTACAGGAACCTGTCAGTGTGCCGGGGGAACAGCGTACAGGAACCTGTTGCACAGTTTGAGAGTTGGGAATGCGGATCTTCCTGAGACCGGTGCAATACTTACTCCAAATTGCCCCTGGAGCGGGGGTTGATAAACCCCGTTAAATGAGCAGCTAGTCCAGTTGCAGGAAGTGAAATCGAAGATCTTGTTGATCACATTAGTGCATTGGGTAGAATCACCTGTCCCAATGATCTTCAGTGCTTGCTGAGCACTCTCCTTCCTGGATACGCATGGAGTGTCAAAGAAGTCAGTTGCATTGATGACTTTTGTGTAACCACTGTTAAAACAGGGATCAGAAATGGTTTCTTCGTTATGCACCTGAAAAAGAACAAGGAATAAATTCACTGAAGATGTTTAATATGCAGTTCACATACACAAACCAGGCCAATGTTTAGGGCAGTTTTGTAAGCCTGCTACTATAGCAGGCATATAGCCTGTTATATTCCCCCATTTCTTTAAAAGAATACATGTCTGTATAAGGAGACAGAGAGTAGATGCAGCAAAAGAACATAGAACATTACAGAGCAGTACAGGCCCTTCTGCCCTCTCTTGCGCCAACTCGTGAAACCAATCAATAGCCCATATAACCTACACTATTCCAATATTATCCATATGTTTACCCAATGACCAATTAAATGCCCTTAAACTTGATGAGTCCACAATTGCTGCAGCAGGGCATTTCACACCCTTACTACCCTCTGAGTAAAGAACCCACCTCTGACATCCATCCTATAACTATCACCCCTGAATTTAACGTTATGTCCCCTTGTGTTATCCATCTCCACCTGAGGAAAAGGGCTCTCATTGTCCCTATCTAACCCTCTGATCATCTTGTATACCTCTATTAAGTCATCTCTTAACCTTCTCTCTAATGAAAATAACCTCAAGTCCCTTAGCCTTTCTTCATAAGACCTGCCCTCCATACCAGGCAACATCCTGGTAAACCTCCTCTGCACCCTCTCCAATGCCTCCACATCTTTCTTATAATGTGGCGACCAGAACTGCACGCAATACTCCAAGTGCAGCCGCACCAGAGTTTGGCACAACTGCAACATGACCTCACGGCTCCGAAACTCAATCCCTCTACCAATAAAAGCTAACAACAACAATACGCCTTCTTAACAATCCTATCAACCTGGGTGCCAACTTTCAGGGATCGATGCACATGGACACCAAGACTTCTCTGCTCATCCACACTACCAAATATCTTACCATTAGTCCAGTATGCTATATTCCTCTTACTCCTTCCTCAGTGCATCACCTCATACTTTCCTCATTAAACTCCATTTGCCAACTCTTGGCCCAGCTCTGCAGCTTATCTATGTCCCTCTGCAAACTGTAGCATCCTTCCGCACTGTCTACAAATTCACCGACTTTAGTGTCATCAGCAAATTTACTAACCCATCCCTCTACACCCTCATCCAGGTCATTTATAAAAATGACAAATAGCAATGGCCCCAAAACAGATCCTTGCGGTACACATTAGTAACTAAACTCCAGGATGAACATTTCCCATCAACCACCACCCTCTGTCTTCTTACAGCTAGCCAATTTCTGATCCAAACTGCTAAATCACCCTCAATCCCATACCTCCGTATCTTCTGCAATAGCTTACTGTGGGGAACCTTATCAAATGCTTTACTGAAATCCATGTACACCAATCAACTGACTTACCCTCATCCATCTCTTTGGTCACCTTCTCAAATAACTCAACAAGATTTGTGAGGTGCAACCTATCTGTTACAAAACCATGTTGACTATCCCTGATCAAATTATTCCTTTCTAGATGATTATAACTTCTATCTCTGAGAATCCATTCCAGAACTTTGCCCACAACAGAAGTAAGGCTCACTGGTCTATAATTACCGGGGTTCTCTCAACTCCCCTCCTTGAACAAGGGGGCAACATTTGCTATCCTCCAGTCTTCTGGCACTATTCCTGTAGACAATGACAATATAGATCAAAGCCAAAGGCTCTGCAATGTCCTCTCTAGCCTCCCAGAGAATCCTAGGATAAATTCCATCTGGCCCAGGGCACTTATTTATTTTTATACTTTCCAGAATTGCTAATACCTTCTGATGAACCTCAATCCTGTCTAGTCTAATAGCCTGTATCTCAGTGTTCTCCTTGACAACATTGTCTTTTTCCTGTGTGAATACTGACGAAAAATATTCATTTAACGCCTCTTTGGACTCCACGCACAACTTCCCAGTACTGTCCTTGACTGGCTCTAACCTTACCTTAGTCATTGTTTTATTCCTGACATACCTACGGAAAGCTTTAGGGTTTTCCTTGATCCTATCTGCCAAAGACTTCTCACGGTTTTTCCTGGTTCTTCTTATCTCTGTCTTTAGGTCCTTCCTGGCTAACTTGTAACTCTCCAGTGCCCTAACTGAGCCTTCACGTCTCATCTTTACATAGTCTTCTTCCTCTTCACAAGAGATTCAACTACTTTAGTAAACCATGGTTCCCTTGCTTGACCACTACCTCCCTGCCTCACAGGTACACACTTACCAAGGACATGCAGTAGCTGTTTCTTGAACAAGCTCCACATTTCAATTGTGTCCATCCCCTGCAGTTTCCTTCCACATCCTATACATCCTAAATCTCACTTAATCACATCATCATTTCCTTTGACTCTTGCCCTGCAGTATATACCTATCCCTTTCCATCACTGCAAAGTGCAGTAATATCTGCTACTTTTTAATTATATTCTGTTTATAAATAGCTGCAGCCTACAGATAAATGATATATTTAAGTAAACTGGCATTCCCTCCACTGGGGATCCAGTGTGCCCTGTCTCTGTCCCAAACTGAATGGACATCTACAACAATAATTTGAATGTATACATCACCTTCAGTGCAGGAAAGCACTGGATGACAAGGTACCAGGACAGCAAGCCTAAAGCTTGGTCAAGGAAGTAGATTGTTTTACAGGAAGAGGGGAAATTAGAGCAAAGATGTTTGGGTGAATTTGGGAGATTATGAGCTGGGCTGGATGAAGAGGAGCTGAAGGAAGTTGAGAACAGCAGCAGAGTTGATGAAGATTGTAGGCTGGCACCAACAGGTCAACGAGACATTTCCAAACACATCTTGCTTCTTTCTCTCACATTCCTGTCCTATTCCTGGTCCATGATGCAAAAATCATCAAGGTACAATACAAAAGTCAACAGACTTGACACAAACTTCTGGAATCTGCAAGCATTTTGGAATCAAATAAAGTTCATGGAATCAGATAATTCATGAAACAACTTTCCATGAACATGGAACAATCATTCTGTATTAAACATAATCTGTTTGAGTCAGATCAGAAAATACATCCAGGCATGGCCCAACTCCCAGAAGCCAGGCTGACAGTCAGGTTGTGGTAGGCTTGTTCAGAGTTGATGGGTTAAAGGAATATCTTGTCACTCCTTCTCTGCCGATTATTTGTTAAAATGAAAACAAAGCTGAATCATCCAAATCTCAATCTTCAGTCCTATAGCAAATCTCATTTAGACCTTAAATGTAGTGTACCTCAAGGATCTGTTTTGGGGCCACTGCTGTTTGTCATTTTTATAAATGACCTAAATGAGGGTATAGAGGGTTGGATTAGTAAATTTGCTGACGATACCAAAGTGGGGGGAGTTGTAGACAGCGAGGATGGATGTTACAGTTTGCAGAGGGACATAGATAGGTTGCAGAGCTGGGCCGTGAGGTGGCAAATGAAATTCAATATGGATAAGTGTGAGGTGATTCACTTTGGTAGGAATAACAGGCATAGGAAATATAGGGCTAATGGAAGGACCCTTAATAGTGTTGTCGAGCAGAGGGATCTTGGGGTACAAGTACATAGCTCTTTGAAAGTTGGCACCCAGGTTGATAAAGTTGTTAAGAAGGCGTACAGTGTGTTAGCTTTTATTGGTAGAGGGATTGAATTTAGGAGCCGTGAGGTTAGGTTACAACTGTACAAAACTCTGGTGCGGCCGCACTTGGAGTATTGCGTACAGTTCTGGTCGCCGCATTATAAGAAAGATGTGGAAGCATTGGAAAGGGTGCAGAGGAGGTTTACCAGGATGTTGTCTGGTATGGTGGGAAGGCCTTATGAGGAAAGGCTGAGGGACCTGAGGTTATTTTCATTAGAGAGAAGAAGGTTACGCGGTGACCTAATTGAGGCGTATAAGATGATCAAGGGATTGGATAGGGTGGATAGTGAGAGCCTTTTTCCTCGGATGGTGATGACCAACACGAGGGAACATAACTTTAAATTAAGAGGTGGTAGTTATAGGACGGATGTCAGAGGCAGGTTCTTTACACAGAGGGTGGTGAGAGCGTGGAATGCCCTGCCTGCAGCAGTGGTGGACTCGCCTACTTTGGGGGCATTCAAATGTTCGGTGGATAGGCATATGGATGATATTGGAATAGTTTAGGTTAGAGGGTCCACTGGCCGGCGCAACATCGAGGGCCGAAGGGCCTGTACTGAGCTGTAATGTTCTATGTTAATTGAGACACATAAGATGATCAGAGGGTTAGATAGTGAGAGCCTTTTTCCCCGGATGGAGATGGTTAGCACAAGGGGACATAGCTTTAAAATAAGGGTGGTAGTTATAGGACAGATGTTAGAGATGGGTTCTTTACTCAGAGGTAGTAAGGGTGTGGGATGCCCTGCCTGCAGCAGTTGTGGACTCGTCAAGTTTGAGGGCGTTCAAATGGTCAGTGGATAGGCATATGGATAGCATTGGAATAGTTTAGGATAGAGGGTCATAAAATTGATTCCATTGGTCGGCGCAACATCGAAGGCCGAACAGCCTGTACTGCGCTGTAATGTTCTGTGTTCTATGTTCCTCTCCTCTATTCCTGACACAAGACTATATGATCTTATTATGATTGGCCACAAGCTCCTTGCATTCATTGACAGACACTTGTAGTTCAGTCATCTTCGGAGCAACACCGATGCCCCACAAGGCTGCATTCTCAGCCCCCTACAATACTGCTTGTACACGTGTGACTGTGTGACCAAATTCCCCTTCAACTCCATTTCCAAGCATGCTGATGATGCCACCGTCAGATCTCCAACAGAGATGGGATGGAGTACAGGGAAAAGATAGAGAATCTGGTGAACTGGTGTGACGACATTAATCTCTCCTTCAATTTCAGTGGAACGAAGAAGACAGTCATTGACTTGAGGAAATGTAGTGAAGGACATGCCCCTGTTTACATCAACCGGGATGAAGTGATATGGTTGACAGCTTCAAGCTTTTAGGTGTTCAGATCACCAACAATCTGTCCTGGTGCTCCCCATGCCAACACCATTGTTAAGATTGCCCACAACACCTCCACTTTCTCAGAAGACTAAGAAAATTCAACATTTCCACTATGACACTTACTAATTTCCGGATACAGCATAGCTTGGTATGGCTCCTGCTCTGACCAAAACCACAAGAAATTACAAAAGATTGCAAACGTAGCCCAGTCCATCACGCAAACCAGCCTCTCATCCATTGACTCTGTCTACATTTTTTGCTACCTTGGGAAGATAGCCAGCATAATCAAGACTCCACGCACTCCACACATTCTCTCTTCCATCCTCGTCCAATGGGAAAAAGATACAAAAGTTTGAAAACACATACCAACTGATTCAAGAACAGCTTCTTCTCTAGTGCCATCAAACTTTTGAATGGATCTATCATTTATATACACATCCTAGCCATGACTATAACACTATATTCTGTACACTCTCCTTTCCAACTTTCCCACATATTCTATGAACAATATGCTTTGTCTCTATAGCACACAAGGGACCATACTTTTAACTGTATTCCAATACTTGTGACAATAATAAATCAAACACTTAACCTTTTGGCATGTTTCAGGTTCCTACCAATCTGACTCAACATATCGACTTTTTTTGGGTCACATTTTTAGATCCAAAAGGAGAACATATCTCTCAGTTTTTACTCACTTTTAGCTGCTGGGTTTCCCCCCATTTATAGCCAGGGTATCAGAAAGGAGTTGTATAGATATTTGAAAAGAAAAACTTTGCATGGCTGAAGGGAAAATATAGTGGAATGTAACTAAAAGCAAAACACTGCAGATTCCATAAATCTGAAAGAAAAACAGAGAATATGAACTCGAAAGGTTAACTCTGTTTCTCTCTACAGACCTACTGAGTTAATCCAGCATTTTCTGTTTTTAGTGAAGTAATTGAAGAGCTCTTTCTAAAGCGAGTGCTACCACAACACCATATAGCCTCTTTTTGTGCAGTATGATTCCAGGATCGTAGATTCAATAACTCCAGATTTCAACTCTCCGCTCTGATCTCTATCCACTCTCACCATTTTCCTTGAAGAAGAAAACAAAAGTCTTTCCCTCAAATTAACATGGAAACTGGCAGAAACAGTTCATTTCCTATGAACGTTAGAGCAAGTGACCAACAGATGAGGGCCTCAGTCTGCATTCAGATGCTTTTTGAGCGGATTTGAAATTTTAGTAACTGATCCCCAAATACATTGCCTTCCGCAGCAACATTCCAGAAAATGTATCACATCGAGAAACGCCAGAGAATGTAATCATTACCTTCCCGAATGTTTCTGTTACCATCCAGAATCACGTTATCTTGATTGGTCAGGTAACTGCTGTTCTCCAAAGCATCCCTATCACTCATCTATAAACTCCTCAGTGCCATCACACTCTGGAAATGCCACCTTGCTCCAAAATCACAACTTTGTCCTGGAGGACATTACTGTGTATTTTTAAGAAACTGATTCTCTTTCACAAGGGCACCATTCTCAATATGAATCTTAATCATTATCAGGAGTGTACCGCAATCTTTATGGTGGCAGTGCCACTAAGTAGCACACTACCATCACTTTGCCAACATCTTGAGGGCTACATGAAACATTGGCTAACTATCCTGAACACAGAACATAAAGCACAGTGCAGGCCCTTCAGCCCTCGATGTCATGCCAAGCTATATCCGAACCCAAGATCAAGCTATCCCAATCCCTATCATTCTGGAGTGCTCCGTGTGTCTATTCAATAACCGCTTGAAAGTTCCTAAAGTGTCCAACTCCACTATCACAGCAGGCAGTGCATTCCACACCCCAAGAACTCTCTGAGTGAAGAATCTACCTCGGACATCTCTCCTATATCTCCCACCATGAACCTTATAGTTTATGCCCCCTAGTAACAGCTACATCCACCCGAGGAAATAGTCCCTGAACGTCCACTCTATTAATCCCCCTCATCATCTTATAAACCTCTATTAAATCACCTCTCGTCCCCCTCCACTCGAAAGAGAAAAGCCCCAGCTCCCTCACTTTTCCCCTTAAGACCTACCCTCCAAACTAGGCAGCATCCTGGTAAATCTCCTCTGCACTCTCTCCGATGCTTCCACATTCTTCTTATAGTGAGTGACCAAACTGAGCACAATATTCCAAATGTGGTCTCATTAAGGTCCGGTATAGCTGCAGCATAACCCCAGGACCCTTAAACTCAAACCCCCTGTTAATAAACGCTAACACACTATAAGCCTTCTTCACAGCTCTATCCACTTGAGTGACAACCTTCAGAGATCTGTGTATATGAACCTAAGATCTCTCTGTTCCTCCACATTCTTTAGAACCCTGCTGTTGACCCTGTGATCTGCATTCAAGTTTGTCCTACCAAAATGAATCACCTTGAACTTATCAGGGTTAAACTCCGTCTGCCACTTTTTGGCTCAGCTCTGCATCCTATCAATGTCTCTTTGCAGCCTACAAGAGGCCTGCACCTCATCCACTACTCCACCAATCTTTGTGTCATCAACAAATATACCTTTCAGCCCTCTCTTCTGAATCACTGATAAAAGTCACAAATACCAGAGGACCCAGCACTGATCCCTGCGGTACACCGCTGGTAACTGCCTCCAGTCAGAAAATTTTCCCTCCATCACCATCCTCTGTCTTCTATGAGACAGTAAAGTCTGGCAACACCAATTTTAAATCCAACCGTTTATTTGATAGTAAATCAGCGAGCTTTCGGCCTTTGTAGCCTTCGTCAGGTGAATGAGGTGTTCTGGTCTCCAAAAGCACACATATCACACAGACAGTTTACAGATTGCTGATTAGAATGTGAATCCTTACGCCTAACCTGCTATTCAAGTCTTAAAGTGGCTAACAATGTGAGTGGGAAGGAGCACTGAGCACAGGTTAGAGAGATGTGTATTGTCTCCAGACAGCACAGTAAGTGAGGTTTTTTGCTAACCCAGGCAAGTCATGAGGGTTACAGATAGTGTGACATGAAGCCAAGATCCCTGTTAAGACCGTTCTCACGTGTGCAGAACTTGGCTATCAGTCTCTGCTCTGCGCTGTCGTGTGTCGTGAAGACCCCCTTGAAGAATGTTTACCTGAAGGTCTGAGGCTGAATGCCTATGACTGCTGAAGTGTTCGCCCACAGGAAGGGAACTGTTTTGCCTGGTGATTGTTGACATCATGACTTCTATGAGACAGTCAATTACATATCAAATTGGCCAAATTTCCTTCTGTCCCTCCTTATCTTCTTCATGAGCTTTGATAAGGGGAACCTTATCAAACACCTTACTAAAATCCATATGTACAACATCAACAGCTCTACCTTCATCTACACACTTAGTTAACTCCTCAAAGAATTCAATCAAATTTGTGGCGCAAGACTCACCCCTCATGAAACTGTGCTGACTATCCTGGATTAAGCTGCATCTTTCCAAATGGTCATAAATTCTATTTCTTGCAGGACCCTTTCCATTAACCTACTGACTACTGAAGTAAGACTAACCGGCCTATAATTACCAGGGTCATTCCTATTTCCTTTCTTGAAGTAAGGAACAACATGCGCCACTCTCCAGTCCTCTGACACAATCCCAGGGGACAATGAGGACCCAAAGATCAAAGCTGAAGACTCCGCAGTCTCATTCCTTGCCTCTCAAAGTATCCTAGGATGTATCCCATCTGGTCCAGGACCCTCAGGTTTTTCAAAATTGCCAATACATTGTTCTTCAGAACATCTATCTTCTCCATCCTATCAGCCTGCATCATACTCTCATCCTCAAAAACATGGCCCCTCTCTTCAGTGAGCCACTGAAGAAAAGTATTTATTTAATGCCTCACCTATCTCTTCTGACCCCATGCACAAGTTCCCACTACTATCCTTGATTGGCCCTAACCTTACCTTGGTCATTTTTTTATTTCTCACAAGAGTAAAAAGCCTTGGGGCTTTCCTTATCCGACCCACCAAGGACTTCTCATGCCCCCTTCCAGCTCTACTAAATCCTTTTTCTAAACTCATTCCTAGCTACGTTGTAACCCTCAAGCGACGCAACTGAACCTTGTTTTCTCATCCTTACATACGCTTCCCTCTTCCTCTTGACAAGACATTCAAACTCCTTTGTGAACCATGATTCCCTCACTCAGCCATTTCCTCCCTGCCTGCCAGGGACATATCTATCAAGGACACGCAGTATTTGTTCTTTGAACAAGCTCCACTTTTCGTTTGTGCCCATACCTGACAATTTCTGTTCTCATCTAATGCTCCCTAATTCTTGCCTAATTGCACCAGAATTACCCCTCCCCCAATTATAAACCTTGCCCTGCTGTGTGACCCTATCCCTCTCCATTGCAATAATGAAAGACACTGAATTGTGGTCACTACCTTTAAAGTGCTCTGCCACAAATAAATCTAACGCTTGGCCCGGTTCATTACCCAGTACCAAGTCCAATGTGTCCCCATCTCATCAGCTTATCCACATATGGTGTCAGGGAACCCTCCTGCACACACTGTACAAAAACTGTCCTGTCCAAACTATTTGATCTATTATGCAGAGTGCTGGAAATGTAGCTATGGAGAACACTGAGGTACAGGGTTGCAAATTGGGAAGTATTGTAGTAGATAGGGAGGATGTGTTAGAAATTCTCGAGGGTTTGAAGTTGGATAAGTCCCCTGGGCCGGACGGGATTTACCCTAGGATTCTCTGGGAGGCAAGAGAGGAGATTGCAGAGCCTCTGGCTCTGATCTTCAGGTCCTCGTTGGTTACGGGTGTGGTTCCGGAGGACTGGAGGATAGCGAATGTGGTCCCATTGTTTAAGAAGGGGAAGAGAGACCTTCCAGGGAATTATAGGCCAGTGAGTCTTACTTCTGTTGTGGGCAAGGTATTGGAGAGAATTATTAGGGATAGGATTTATAGTTATTTAGAGAGAAATGAATTGATTGGGGATAGTCAGCATGGTTTCGTGAAGGGTAGGTCATGCCTTACTAACCTCATTGAGTTTTTTGAGAAAGTGACCAAAGAGGTGGATGGGGGTAAGGCGGTTGATGTAGTATATATGGACTTTAGTAAGGCGTTTGATAAGGTGGCCCATGGAAGACTTCTACAGAAAATGCAGATGTGTGGAATAGAGGGTGATTTAGCTAATTGGATTAGGAATTGGCTGGCAGATAGAAGACAGAGGGTGGTGGTTGATGGGAGATATTCATCGTGGAGTTCGGTGACGAGTGGTGTGCCTCAGGGGTCTGTTTTGGGGCCCCTGCTGTTTGTAATTTTATAAATGATCTGGATGAGGGTATTGAGGGATGGATCAGTAAATTTGCAGATGACACTAAAGTAGGTGGAGTGGTAGATAGTGAAGAGGGGTGTTATAGTTTACAGAGTGACTTGGACAAGTTGCAGAGCTGGGCCGAGAGGTGGCAAATGGAGTTTAATGTGGAAAAGTGTGAGGTAATGCACTTTGGCAGAAACAATAAATGTGTAGAGTATAGGGCTAATGGTAGGGCTCTTAATAGTGTTGAGGAACAGAAGGATCTTGGTGTATGTGTCAATAGATCCCTGAAAGTAGGCAGTCAAGTGGATAAAGTTGTTAAGAAGGCTTATGGAGTCTTAGCTTTTATTGGTAGGGGGATTGAATTTAGGAGCCGCAGCATCATGTTGCAGCTGTACAAAACTCTAGTGCGGCCGCACTTGGAGTATTGTGTGCAGTTCTGGTCCCCACATTATAAGAAAGATGTGGAGGCATTGGAGAGGGTACAGAGGAGGTTTACCAGGATGTTGCCTGGTATGGAGGGCAGGTCCTATGAAGAGAGGTTGAAGGATTTGAGGTTGTTTTCGTTAGAAAGGAGGCGGCTAAGGGGGGATCTTATCGAAACATATAAGATGATTAGAGGTTTAGATAGGGTGGACAGTGATAGCCTTTTTCCTAGGATGGAGAAAGCTAGCACGAGGGGACACAGCTTTAAATTAAGGGGTATGAGTTATAGGACGGATATCAGAGGTAGGTTCTTTACTCAAAGAGTGATTAGGGAGTGGAATGCCCTGCCTGCAGCTGTTGTAGATGCGCCAAGTGTGGTGGCGTTTAAGAGGTTAATTGATAAGTATATGGAGGAGAAGGGAATGGTTTAGTTTGGAGGGGCATTGCTTTTTATTTTGGTCGGCACAACATCGAAGGCCGAAGGGCCTGTTCTGTGCTGTAATGTTCTATGTTCTATGTATTAAGGTCTATCAATTACCAACATAGAACACGAACATAGAACATAGAACATAGACACTACAGCACAAACAGGCCTTTCGGCCCACAAGTTGTGCGATCATATCGATACTTACCAGGCATAGACCTATCTGTAACTCCCAATCCCATGTACTCATCCAGAATCCTCTTGAAATACCCAACGAGTTTGACTCTACCACCACTGACGGCAACCGATTCCATTCACTCACCACCCTCTGAGTGAAAAATGTACCTCTAACATCTCCTCTGTACTTGCCCCCAGCACTTAAACCTGTGTCCTCTTGTAGCGACCATTTCAGCCCTGGGAAATAGCCTCCAAAATCCACCCTATCTATTCCTCTTAACGTCTTATAAACCTCTATCAGGTCGCCTCTCAACCTTTGTCTCTCCAGGGAGAAGAGACCTAGCTCTCTCAACCTATCTTCATAAGTCATGCCCCCCAATCCAGGCACATCCTTGTAAATCTCCTCTGCACCCTCTCAATAACTTCCACATCCTTCCTATAGTGAGGCGACCAGAACTGCACACAGTACTCCAAGTGGGGTCTGACAAGGGCTTATAAGTTGCAGCATTACCTCCTGACTCCTAAACTCAATCTCTCTATTATGAAAGGCCAGTACACCATATACCTCTTGACCACATCCTCCACTTGTGGGGCAGATTTAAGAGACCTATGGACCGGACCCAAGATCCTTCTGTTCCTCACACTGCCAAGACTCCTACACTTGATATTATACTCCTTCATCCATTGGTCCTGCCAAAATGGACCACCACACATTATCCGCGTTGAAGTCCATCTGCCACTTCTCCGCCCAGTCTTGCATCCTATCTATGTCTCGCTGCAACTTCAGACATCCCTCCAGACTATCCACAACACCACCGACCTTCGTATTGTCGCAAACTTACTAACCCATCCCTCCACTTCCTCATCCAGGTCATTTATGAAATGACAAACAGCAAGGGTCCCAGAACAGATACCTGGGGCACTCCACTGGTGACCGACTCCATGCAGAAGAAGACCTCCATGACTAAACTCTGCTCTGCGGCAACCTCCTGGGGGTTATCATTGACCCAGAAACTGAACTAGACTAGCTGTAGAAATACTGTGGATTATAAGATTAGATCAGAGACTGTGAATCTTGCAGTGAGTAAGTCACTTTCTGACTCCCTAAAACCTGTCCACTATCTACAAGACACAGATCGGGGTGTAATGGGATACTCCCCACTTGCCTGAATGAGTGCAGCTCCAACACACTAGAGCTCAACCCATCTGGGGCAAGTCAGCCCCATTTGATTGCTACCCCATTCACTGCCATTCACACCTTCCACCACTGATGAACAATGGCAGCCATGATGCCTGCAGGAACTCATCAAGGTTCCTTTGGCAGCACCTTCCAAACCCACAATCACTACCACCTAGAAAGATTATCGGGGAACATCTCAAACTAGAAATTTGTTGATTCATTCACCTTACCAACTTGGAATATATCACAGTTCCTCACTGTCACTGGGTTAAATCCTAGAACCTCCCCCCTAACAGCAGAGTGGGTGTACCTACACCTCAAGTATGCAGTACTTCAAACAGGTAGATGATTACCACTTTCACACAGCAACTAGAAATAGACTACCAGTGACACCAATATCCTGTAATCTGATTTTTAAAAAGTTACCAAGTTCATTCACTATGTCTATAACGTCTATGAGACCACTTCGGCTGCTGCAAAGATGTCAATTCTGTTGTCCACAGAGTATAGCAATAAACTTAGCACCATTGAAGAAAAGGAATTTTATATAGTGCACCTTTCCTGACCTCAAGGCATTCCAATGTAATTTACAGTCAATGTAGTATTTTTGAATTTCATTTACTATTAGGATTTTGCTTCTTTCTATGAAGGTGCTGTAATCCAGACCCTTTTCCTTTCCAAAAGATTCAGTCATTATCACAACATGTTGGCAACATTCAAACTATTCTTTCTAATTCTGTCCTTTCTGATCACTTAATCAATTTCAGTTGATGTTGACCTGACCAACAGCAAAGCGACCCACTTAAAGCTCAAACACAGGAAATAGGAGATAGCTTGATCTAACATTAGTACGACAAACAAAAAGAGAATGCTGCGATCTTACATCCTATTTTAAAGTTTCAACTTTCCAAAAGTCATTAAATTCAAATCTATTCTTATTATTCTTAGAAACTTGGCTTTAAAAACTTCACTTGACCTCCTCTTGGGAAATAAGGAAGAGCTGGTGACAAAGTGTTAGTGAGAGATCACTTTGGACCAGTGACCATAATTCTATTAGTTTTAAGAGAGTTATGGAGAATGATAGGTCTGTCCCAAAGTTAAAATTCTAATTGGGGCAAAGTCAATTTTGATGATATCAGGCGGAACTTTCAAAAGTTAATTGGGGGAGTCTATGGGAAGGCAAAAGGGATGTCTGATAAGAGGCGGGCTTTCAAAAGTGTGTTAACCAGGGTTCAGGGGAAGCCCATTCCTTTTAGAACAAAGAACAAAGAACAAAACAGCACGGGAAACAGCCCTTTGGCCAAACTAGCCCGCGCCACCACCCTGATGTTCCCACCTCTACCCATTATCCCTCTCCATGTTTATAGATCTATGGATTAAAAACCAATTTGAGACATTTAGGGAGAATTTGTTTTGCCAATTAGCCTAAGAGCACATCTTTGGGTACGGGAGGAAACTGGAGCTCCCGGAGAAAACCCACGCAAGCACGGGGAGAATGCGCAAACTCCCACAGACACAGCCCAAATCCATGTATCTGCACAGCACAAGCGATAGTCACTGAGCTGTTGTGTTGCCCATCAATGGTCCAGGTCAAGCGTACACTAACGACGTGAAGCACTAGGATACTTGAAAAATCCAAGAGCAGCCCTCTCACGACCCATCGCGTGTATGACCCTCGTTAGACAACAAGGTGGACCAAAGCACCTGTAGGATAAAAACAAGTACATAGAACATAGAACATTACAGCACAGAACAGGCCCTTCGGCCTTCGATGTTGCGCCGACCAAATAAAAAGCAATGCCCCTCCAAACTAAACCATTCCCTTCTCTTCCATATACTTATCAACTAACCTCTTAAACGCCACCAAACTTGGCGCATCTACAACTGCTGCAGGCAGGGCATTCCACTCCCTAACCACCCTTGGGTAAAGAACCTACCTCTGATATCCGTCCTATAACTATCACCCCTTAATTTAAAGCTGTGTCCCCTCGTGCTAGCTTTCCCATCCTAGGAAAAAGGCTATCACTGTCCACCCTATCTAAACCTCTAATCATCTTATATGTTCAATAAGGTCCCTCTTAGCCGCCTCCTTTCTAACGAAAACAACCTCAAATCCCTCAGCCTCTCTTCATAAGACCTGCCCTCCATACCAGGCAACATCCTGGTAAACCTCCTCTGTACCCTCTCCAATGCCTCCACATCTTTCTTATAATGTGGGGACCAGAACTGCACACAATACTCCAAGTGCGGCCGCACTAGAGTTTTGTACAGTTGCAACATGATGTTGCGGCTCCGAAATTCAATCCCCCTACCAATAAAAGCTAAGACTCCATATGCCTTCTTAACAACCTTATCGACTTGACTGCCTACTTTCAGGGATCTATGCACAAATACACCAAGATCCCTCTGTTCATCAACACTATTAAGAGCCTACCATTAGCCCTATACTCTACACATTTATTATTCCTGCCAAAGTGCATTACCTCACACTTTTCCACATTAAACTCCATTTGCCACCTCTCGGCCCAGCTCTGCAACTTGTCCAAGTCTCTCTGCAAACTATAACACCCCTCTTCACTATCTACCACTCCACCGACTTTAGTGTCATCTGCAAATTTACTAATCCATCCTTCAATACCCTCATCCAGATCATTTATAAAAATTACAAACAGCAGGGGCCCCAAAACAGACCCTGAGGTACACCACTTGTAACCGAACTCCACGATGAATATCTCCCATCAACCACCACCCTCTGTCTTCTATCTGCTAGCCAATTCCTAATCCAATTAGCTAAATCACCCTCTATCCCACATCTGCATTTTCTGCAGAAGCCTTCCATGGGCCACCTTATCGAAACGCCTTACTAAAGTCCATATATACCACATCAACCGCCTTACCCCCATCCACCTCTTTGGTCACTTTTCAAAAAACTCAATAAGGTTAGTAAGGCACGACCTACCCTTCACAAAACCATGCTGACTATCCCCAATCAATTCATTTCTCTAAATAACTATAAATCACGCCTTACTAAAGTCCATATATACCACATCAACCGCCTTACCCCCATCCACCTCTTTGGTCACTTTTCAAAAAACTCAATGAGGTTAGTAAGGCACGACCTACCCTTCACAAAACCATGCTGACTATCCCCAATCAATTCATTTCTCTCTAAATAACTATAAATCCTATCCCTAATAATTCTCTCCAATACCTTGCCCACAACAGAAGTAAGACTCACTGGCCTATAATTCCCTGGAAGGTCTCTCTTCCCCTTCCGCAACACCGCTATCTTCCTCCGGAACCTACCAACGACGACCTGAAGATCAGAGCCAGAGGCTCTGCAATCTCCTCTCTTGCCTCCCAGAGAATCCTAGGGTAAATCCCGTCCGGCCCAGGGGACTTATCTAACTTCAAACCCTCAAGAATATCTAGCACATCCTCCCTATCTACTTCAATACTTTCCAGTTTGCAACCCTGTACCTCAGTGTTCTCCATAACTACATTTACATCACCCTGCGTGAATACCGAAGAGAAATATTTATTCAGTGCCTCTCCAATCTCTTCAGGCTCCACGCACAACTTCCCACTGCTGTCTATGACTGGCCCTAATCTTGCCCTAACCAATCTTCTATTCTTAACATATCTAAAGAAAGCTTTAGGATTCTCCTTAATCCTATCAGCCAAAGTCTTCTCGTGTCCCCTCTTAGCTCTCCTCAACTCACTCTTTAGCTCCCTCCTGGCTAATCTATAGCTATCCATTGCACTAACTGAGCCTTCAAGCCTCATCCTGACATAAGCCTCCTTTTTCCTTTTAACCAGCAAATCAACTTTTTTCGTACACCAAGGTTCCCTTACTCGACCATTTCCTCCTTGCCTGACAGGGACATACTTATCAAGGACTCGCAGCAGCTGCTCCTTGAATAAGCTCCACATTCCAGATGTTCCCAGTCCCTGTAGTTTCCTAGTCCAATCTATGCACCCTAATTCTCTCCTGATGGCCTCATAATTACCCTTCCCCCAGCTATAACTACTGCCCCCAGCTTCATGCCTATCCCGATCCATCACTAAGGTGAATGTAACCGAATTGTGGTCACTATCACCAAAATGTTCACTAACTTCCAAGCCTAACACCTGGTCTGGCTCATTGCCCAGCACCAAATCCAATGTAGCCTCACCTCTAGTTTGCCTATCTACATACTGAGTCAAAAAACCTTCCTGCACACTTTGTACGAAAACTGACCCCTCTAACGAGCTAGAGCTATAGCTATTCCAATCAATATTAGTAAAGTTAAAGTCCCCCATAACAATTACCCTATTCCTTTCACTCCTGTCCAGGATCAACTTTGCAATCCTTTCCTCTACCTCTCTAGAACTTTTAGGAGGTCTATAAAAGACTCCCAACAGGGTGACCGCTCCTCTCCTGTTTCTAATCTCAGCCCATACTACCTCACAGACAAGTCCTCTCAAACTTCTTTTCTGTCACTGTGATACATCTTAGACTAATAATGCCACTCCTCCCCACCTCTACTCCTTCTCTAATCTGACGAAGCATTTGAACCCCGTAACGTTCAACATCACATTCTTGCCTGCTCTACCCAAGTACTCTGAAATGGCCACAACAAGAAGTTCCAGTAATGGTCCAAGCTGCAAGCTCCTCCCCCTTATTGCGAATACTCCTATCATATAATCAGTACATCAATATCATCATCTATTTACACACTTCCCAGGGACTCCCAAGGCTCATGATCCCTATTTTAAATCAGTTTTCTATACCCCTCCATTCCCATTCTGTTCATGTGCCCATCTAAGTATTTCTTAAATAACTCCAGAGTACCTGCCTCCACCACTTTACTTGGCAGCGCATTCCATACCCCCACCACCCTCTGTGTGAAAAAACTCCCTCTAGCATCCAAATTATACCTTACCCCCCTCACCTAAGCCCGTGACCCCTCGTGCTATTCGAGTCCATCCTAGGAAAAAGCTTAACCCTGTTTACTCTATCTATACCCCTCATAATCTTGTACACCTCTATTAGATCTCCTCTAAGTCTACGTCTTTCTAAGGAAAACAGTCCCAATTTGCCTAACCTCTCCTCGTAACTCAGACCTTCCATACCAGGCAGCATCCTGGTAAACCTCCTCTGCACTCTCTCCAGACTCTCCACGTCCTTCCGGTAGTAGGCGACCAGAACTGGACGCAGTATTCCAAATGAGGTCTAACCAACGTTTTATACAACTGCAACATTAAAGGCCAGCTCTTGTACTCTATACCCCTTCCTATAAAGGCTAGCATACTATATGCTTTCTTCACAACCTTCTCCACTTGCTCTGCCACCTTCAGAGACTTGTTCACCTGCACCCCCAGGTCCCTCTGCGTTTCTATACTCTTAATAGGTCTACCCTTTATCATATACCTCCCCCCTACATTCTTTCTCCCGAAATGCATCACCTCACATTTATCAGGATTGAATTCCATCTGCCATCTGTCTGCCCAAGCTACCAGCCTATCTATGTCCTGCTGCATCGCCTGACAATGCTCCTCACTATCCGCAAGTCCAGCCATCTTTGTATCGTCTGCAAACTTGCTGATCAACTATGCTGATTTAGGGTGAAGGGCAAGACTGGTACAAATAGGGAATCCTGGCTGACCCTGGTCATGAAGAAGAAAGAGGCACATGATGTGCATAGGCAGCTGGGATTGAGTGAATCTCTTGAAGAGTAAGCGTGTACAAAGAACAAAGAACAAAACAGCACGGGAAACAGGCCCTTCGGCCCAACGAGCCCGCGCCGCCACCCGATGTTCCCACCTCTACCCGATCCCTGTCTATGTTTATAGATCTATGGATTAAAAACCAAATTTGAGACAATTAGGGAGAATTTGTTTTGCCAATTAGCCTAAGAGCACATCTTTGGGATGCGGGAGGAAACCGGAGCACCCGGAGAAAAACCCACGCAAACGGGGAGAATGCGCAAACTCCCACAGACACATGCCCAAATCCATGTATCTGCACAGCACAGCGATAGTCACTGAGCTGTCGTGTTGCCCATCAAATGGTCCAGGTCAAGCGTACACTAAGATGTGAAGCACTAGGATACTCTCGAAAAATCCAAGAGCAGCCTCTCACGACCCATCGCGTGTATGCCCCTCGTTAGACAACAAGGTGGACCAAAGCACCTGTAGGATAAAAACAAGTACATCAATATCATCATCTATTTACACACTTCCCAGGGACTCCCAAGGCTCATGATCCCTATTTTAAATCAGTTTTCTATACCCCTCCATTCCCATTCTGTTCATGTGCCCATCTAAGTATTTCTTAAATAACTCCAGAGTACCTGCCTCCACCACTTTACTTGGCAGCGCATTCCATACCCCCACCACCCTCTGTGTGAAAAAACTCCCTCTAGCATCCAAATTATACCTTACCCCCCTCACCCTAAGCCCGTGACCCCTCGTGCTATTCGAGTCCATCCTAGGAAAAAGCTTAACCCTGTTTACTCTATCTATACCCCTCATAATCTTGTACACCTCTATTAGATCTCCTCTAAGTCTACGTCTTTCTAAGGAAAACAGTCCCAATTTGCCTAACCTCTCCTCGTAACTCAGACCTTCCATACCAGGCAGCATCCTGGTAAACCTCCTCTGCACTCTCTCCAGAGTCTCCACGTCCTTCCGGTAGTAAGGCGACCAGAACTGGACGCAGTATTCCAAATGAGGTCTAACCAACGTTTTATACAACTGCAACATTAAAGGCCAGCTCTTGTACTCTATACCCCTTCCTATAAAGGCTAACATACTATATGCTTTCTTCACAACCTTCTCCACTTGCTCTGCCACCTTCAGAGACTTGTTCACCTGCACCCCCAGGTCCCTCTGCGTTTCTATACTCTTAATAGGTCTACCCTTTATCATATACCTCCCCCCTACATTCTTTCTCCCGAAATACATCACCTCACATTTATCAGGATTGAATTCCATCTGCCATCTATCTGCCCAAGCTACCAGCCTATCTATGTCCTGCTGAATCACCTGACAATGCTCCTCACTATCCGCAAGTCCAGCCATCTTTGTATCGTCTGCAAACTTGCTGATCACTCCACTTTTTCATAATTTTGTCTTTTTTAAATTGTTCTTTATCATAGGCTTACCTATATCAGTGGACTTAATATACCTTTTTTCTAATTTAGTTTGTTCTTTCTTTGTGACCAAATATATTTCCCCTGCACTCTTGTGAAATACCAGTTTAGCATTGTTCTACATTGTTGTTTGCCAATACATTGGTCCCTTCCCTCGAGTTCTATTCTGTAAATGTTAATACCATGTCAAGTTTGGGACAATTAGATCAAGATTAAAGCTGCTTCTACATGCTCCATCTTTGGGAAGGTCACATCGGATATTATTATTTTACCTGAACTAGCATCCAATGAACTGTATTAATGATCCAGAAAGCCTACCAAGTTCAAATTCTATCATGACATCTTGGAAATTTAATACTCTTCAATAAAGAAAATGTACAATAATTACTGTAATTCTGACTATTAGCCCACTGTTTGTCATAACTTATTTAGTTCAGTGATATCCTTTAGAGAAATAAATCTATTGTGGCCAGTGTAAGATGTTGTGGCCAGTGAGTCACATTGCTGTAGGGGAAAAAATCCCCACAGTTAAGAGAGAAATCAGGAGGGCAAAAAGGGGACACAAGATTGTTTTGGCAGAGAAGGCAAGGGAGAATCCAAAGAGCTTTGTCAAATACATACAGGATAAAAGAGTAATTAAGAGTAGGGCTTCTTAAGGATCAACAAGGTCATCTTTGTGTGGATCCACAAGAGATGGGTTAGATCCTAAATACAACATAGAACATAGAACATTACAGCGCAGAACAGGCCCTTCGGCCTTCAATGTTGTGCCGACCAATTATGAAAAAAGCAATGACCCTCCAAACTAAACCATTCCCTTCTCTTCCATAAACTTATCAACTAACCTCTTAAACGCCACCAAACTTGGCGCATCTACAACTGCCGCAGGCAGGGCATTCCACTCCCTAACCACCCTCTGGGTAAAGAACCTACCTCTGATATCCGTCCTATAACTATCACCCCTTAATTTAAAGCTGTGTCCCCTCGTGCTAGCTTTCTCCATCCTAGGAAAAAGGCTATCACTGTCCACCCTATCTAAACCTCTAATCATCTTATATGTTTCGATAAGGTCCCCTCTTAGCCGCCTCCTTTCTAACGAAAACAACCTCAAATCCCTCAGCCTCTCTTCATAAGACCTGCCCTCCATACCAGGCAACATCCTGGTAAACCTCCTCTGTACCCTCTCCAATGCCTCCACATCTTTCTTATAATGCGGGGACCAGAACTGCACACAATACTCCAAGTGCGGCCGCACTAGAGTTTTGTACAGTTGCAACATGACGTTGCGGCTCCGAAATTCAATCCCCCTACCAATAAAAGCTAAGACTCCATATGCCTTCTTAACAACCTTATCGACTTGACTGCCTACTTTCAGGGATCTATGCACAAATACACCAAGATCCCTCTGTTCATCAACACTATTAAGAATCCTACCATTAGCCCTATACTCTACACGTTTATTATTCCTGCCAAAGTGCATTACCTCACACTTTTCCACATTAAACTCCATTTGCCACCTCTCAGCCCAGCTCTGCAACTTGTCCAAGTCTCTCTGCAAACTATAACACCCCTCTTGACCACAATTCGGTTATGGTGACCACAATTCAGTTACGTTCACCTTAGTGATGGATAGAGATAGGCATGAAGCTGGGGGCAGGAATTATAGCTGGGGGAAGGGTAATTATGAGGCCATCAGGAGAGAATTAGGTGCGTAGATTGGACTAGGAAACTACAGGGACTGGGAACATCTGAAATGTGGAGCTTATTCAAGGAGCAGCTGCTGCGAGTCCTTGATAAGTATGTCCCTGTCAGGCAAGGAGGAAATGGTCGAGTAAGGGAACCTTGGTGTACGAAAAAAGTTGATTCGCTGGTTAAAAGGAAAAAGGAGGCTTATGTCAGGATGAGGCTTGAAGGCTCAGTTAGTGCAATGGATAGCTATAGATTAGCCAGGAGGGAGCTAAAGAGTGAGTTGAGGAGAGCTAAGAGGGGACACGAGAAGACTTTGGCTGATAGGATTAAGGAGAATCCTAAAGCTTTCTTTAGATATGTTAAGAGTAGAAGATTGGTTAGGGCAAGATTAGGGCCAGTCATAGACAGCAGTGGGAAGTTGTGCGTGGAGCCTGAAGAGATTGGAGAGGCACTGAACAAATATTTCTCTTCGGTATTCACGCAGGGAGATGTAAATGTAGTTGTGGAGAACACTGGGATACAGGGTTGCAAACTGGAAAGTATTGAAGTAGATAAGGAGGATGTGCTAGATATTCTTGAGGGTTTGAAGTTAGATAAGTCCCCTGGGCCGGACGGGATTTACCCTAGGATTCTCTGGGAGGCGAGAGAGGAGATTGCAGAGCCTCTGGCTCTGATCTTCAGGTCGTCGTTGGTTACGGGTATAGTGCCGGAAGACTGGAGGATAGCGAATGTGTTCCCATTGTTCAAGAAGGGGAATAGAGACTTTCTGGGGAATTATAGGCCGGTGAGTCTTACTTCTGTTGTGGGCAAAGTATTGGAGAGAATTATTAGGGATAGGATTTATAGTTATTTAGAGAGAAATGAATGAATTGGGATAGTCAGCATGGTTTTGTGAAGGGTAGGTCGTGCCTTACTAACCTTATTGAGTTTTTTGAAAAAGTGACCAAAGAGGTGGATGGGGGTAAGGCGGTTGATGTAGTATATATGGACTTTAGTAAGGCTTTGATAAGGTGGCCCATGGAAGACTTCTGCAGAAAATGCAGATGTATGGGATAGAGGGTGATTTAGCTAATTGGATTAGGAATTGGCTAGCAGATAGAAGACAGAGGGTGGTGGTTGATGGGAGATATTCATCGTGGAGTTCGGTGACAAGTGGTGTACCTCAGGGGTCTGTTTTGGGGCCCCTGCTGTTTGTAATTTTTATAAATGATCTGGATGAGGGTATTGAAGGATGGATTAGTAAATTTGCAGATGACACTAAAGTCGGTGAGTGGTAGATAGTGAAGAGGGGTGTTATAGTTTGCAGAGAGACTTGGACAAGTTGCAGAGCTGGGCCGAGAGGTGGCAAATGGAGTTTAATGTGGAAAAGTGTGAGGTAATGCACTTTGGCAGGAATAATAAATGTGTAGAGTATAGGGCTAATGGTAGGATTCTTAATAGTGTTGATGAACAGAAGGATCTTGGTGTATTTGTGCATAGATCCCTGAAAGTAGGCAGTCAAGTCGATAAAGTTGTTAAGAAGGCATACGGAGTCTTAGCTTTTATTGGTAGGGGGATTGAATTTCGGAACCGCAACATCATGTTGCAACTGTACAAAACTCTAGTGCGGCCGCACTTGGAGTATTGTGTGCAGTTCTGGTCCCCACATTATAAGAAAGATGTGGAGGCATTGGAGAGGGTACAGAGGAGGTTTACCAGGATGTTGCCTGGTATGGAGGGCAGGTCTTATGAAGAGAGGCTGAGGGATTTGAGGTTGTTTTCGTTAGAAAGGAGGCGGCTAAGAGGAGACCTTATCGAAACATATAAGATGATTAGAGGTTTAGATAGGGTGGACAGTGATAGCCTTTTTCCTAGGATGGAGAAAGCTAGCACGAGGGAACACAGCTTTAAATTAAGGGGTGATAGTTATAGGACGGATATCAGAGGTAGTTTCTTTACCCAGAGGGTGGTTAGGGAGTGGAATGCCCTGCCTGCAGCAGTTGTAGATGCGCCAAGTTTGGTGGCGTTTAAGAGGTTAGTTGATAAGTTTATGGAAGAGAAGGGAATGGTTTAGTTTGGAGCGTCATTGCTTTTTATTCATAATGGTCGGCGCAACATCGAAGGCCGAAGGGCCTGTTCTGCGCTGTAATGTTCTATGTTCTATTGTCTTCACTATCTACCACTCCACCGACCTTTAGTGTCATCCGCAAATTTCTAATCCATCCTTCAATACCCTCATCCAGTATTTATAAAAATTACAAACAGCAGGGGCCCCAAAACAGAACCCTGAGGTACACCACTTGTCACCGAACTCCACGATGAATATCTCCCATCAACCACCACCCTCTGTCTTCTATCTGCCAGCCAATTCCTAATCCAATTAGCTAAATCACCCTCTATCCCATACATCTGCATTTTCTGCAGAAGTCTTCCATGGGACACCTTATCGAACAAATGT
Organism: Sphyrna mokarran; assembly: GCA_024679065.1. Classification (NCBI taxonomy): domain Eukaryota; kingdom Metazoa; phylum Chordata; class Chondrichthyes; order Carcharhiniformes; family Carcharhinidae; genus Sphyrna; species Sphyrna mokarran. The sequence goes on along the minus strand of JAGIQG010000017.1, from coordinate 1,023,239 downwards.
GAATATTTCTCATCAGTATTTACTGTTGAGAAAAGTATGGATGTTGGGAAACTTGGGGAAATAAATAGTGATGTCTTGAGGAGTGTACATATTACAGAGAAGGAAGTGCTGGATGTCTTAAAGTGCATCAAGGTAAAGAAATCCCTGAGTGTATCCCAGGACATTATGGGAGGCTAGGGAGGACATTGTGGGTCCCCTCGCCAAGATATTTGAATCATTGATAATCACGGGTGAGGTGCCTGAAGATTGGAGAGTGGCAAATGTTGTGCTTTTGTTTAAAAAGGGCTGCAGGGAAAAGCCTGGGAACTGCAGGCCAGTGAGCCTCACATCTGTGGTGGGTAAATTGTTGGAAGGTATTTTGAGAGACAGGATCTACAGGCATTTAGAAAGGCAAGGAACAGTCAGAATGGCTTTGTGAGTGGAAAACCACGTCTCACAAATTTGATTGAGTTTTTTGAAGGGGTAACGAAGTAGGTAGATGATGTGTTGATGTTGTCTATATGGATTTCAGCAAGGCCTTTGACAAGGTAGATTGTTGCATAAGGTTAAATCTCATGAGTTATCTAAATGGATACAAAATTGGCTTCTTGACAGAAGCTAGAGGGTGGTTGTAGAGTTGTTTTTCAAACTGGAGGCCTGTGACTAGCGATGTGTGTGTGAAGTTGTACAAATGAAGTAATGGCATTATGGGAAAATTGGTCAACAATTTGGTACAAAATAAGGAAAACTGACTCGGCATAACCTAGAGCTGTATGACTAAGACAAGATTAGGTCAGGGGTGAAAGAGTCACTGACCTTCTTCTGTTCTAACAAAGGTCAAGATAAAGGTATGAATGATGAGACAAAGAGTTCTAGGAGGTCGGCAGGTTGTACCACGATTTATGACATTGCTTATGATGCTATTATTGACCAAATTCCTGAATAAGCTCTGGTCATGCAAACTGATAATGATTCTGTATAAATACTGAACTGATTCTTTATTTAAGTGCAAACTTGAGAAGGAATTAGCAAGTCGTAACGATTGCTCTCCAAACTCAAGTTACTGCCAATACTACACGCAGGCTTTTGTAAATAAAGACTTGCTATTTTGTCGGAATTAATTTTGTTGAGGTTTTCTATCACTGTCAAGAAGCAGAAAAATTTCCACTTCAACATTTGGCACTGGGACCCTGTGATTTTGGTATTAGTTGATACAGGGACCCATTTGCTGATGACACCAAGATTGGTGGAATAGTGGATGAGGTGGAGGGCTCTTGCAGGCTGCAAAGAGACATTGATAGGATGCAGAGCTGGACTGAAAAGTGACAGATGGAGTTTAACCCTGATAAATGCAAGATAATTCCTTTTGGTAGCACAAACTTGAATATGGATTACAGGGTCAACAGCAGAGTTCTGAGGAATGGGGAGGGACAGAGAGATCTTAGGATTCATATCCACAGATCTCTGAAGGTTGCCACTCAACTGGATAGAACCATGAAGAAGGCTTATAGTGTGTAAGTGTTTATTAACAGGGGGTTTGAGTTTAATAGCCCTGGGGTTATGCTGCAACTAGACCAGACCTTGGTGAGACCACATTTGGAATATTGTGCTCAGTTCTGGTCACCTCGCTATAAGAAGGATGTGGAAGCGTTGGAGAGAGTGCAGAGGAGATTTACCAGGATGCTGCCTGGTTTGAAGGGTAGGTCTTATGAAGAAAGGTTGAGGGAGCTGGGGCTTTTCTCTTTAGAGCAGAGGAGGATGAGAGGCGGCTTAATAGAGGTTTATAAGATGATGAGAGGGATAGATAGAGTGGACATGCAGAGACTATTTCTTCGGGTGGATGTAGCTGTTACTAGGGGGCATAACTATAAGGTTCATGGTGGGAGATATAGGAGAGATGTCTGAGGTAGATTCTTCACTCAGAGAGTGGTTGGGGTGTGGAATGCACTGCCTGCTGTGATAGTGGAGTCGGACACTTCAGGAACTTTCAAGTGGTTATTGAATAGGCTCATGGAGCACACCAGAAAGGTAGAGAGTGGGATAGCTTGATCTTGGGTTTGGACATAGCTTGGCACAACATCAAGGGCCGAAGGGCCTGTACTGTGCTGTATGTTCTATGTTTTTACTCTGTTATAAGACACAGACAGATTAGGCAATGGGCAGGAGCAAAGATGCTACTTTTCAAATCATTGAGGCTGTGTCTTAGGCAGCTTGGTGTAAATATTGGCCTTGTTCTTTACTTTTGACTGGCTATCTTTAAAACAGGTTAGTTCATTTCATTTACAATTCATCCTGAACATTTGAACAGCTGACAGGGAATTTGTGGAGCACACAGCTACCCCAAGGAAGGGTGAGATCCACCCAGGTTAAAGAAGGTGAAAACGATTATTGCTCTGTGTAAGTGGCACTTCTGTTGACTTAATTACGAGAAACGTCATCCTGGGAATGGATGGCCACTTGAGACATCATAACATTTCGGGCTTTGGGCCAAGTGCTGATAAAGGGGATGAGGTGGGAGTTCAGATGTTTTAATGTGTCAGTGCAGACTCGACGGGCGAAACGTCTCTATGATTTTCTGATTGCCTTGCATTTTCCAAACTGCCCTGCTGTAACATTTTTAATAATGGATATTGATGTTTTCTTTATGATAGATTTAGACTAACTGGCCTGTAGGTTCCTGCTCTCTGTCTCGCTCTCTTTTTGAATGACTGAGGTACATTTGCTGTTTCACAACCTAATGGAACCTTCCCCAAATCCAGGGAATTTTGGAAAATTAAAAGCAATGCAGCGACTATCTCACCAGCCTCTTCTTTCAGATAGTGTATTGCCTGGTGATGTCATGGACTGACACACAGAGTGTGTCAGATTGATATTATTCTGTGCATGTAAGCAGCTGGGTATCAGTGCCCACCTTACGTTGGTAGGAAACACTTTTAGTTCATGTCCTGGTTAGTGACTTCTCCACCTCAATCTGATTTCAGTTTTCTCTATTCCAAAGAAACCAATCCCAGCCTTTCCAATCCTTCAACATGGCGACAATTCTCCTGTTCTGGCCATCCTCTCTGTAACCTCGTTCATCCAATCAGATCCTTCCAGCAATGCAGTGATCAGATTTAGAATATAGAACAGTAGAGCACAGGAACAGGCTGTTTGGTCCACAATGTTGTGCTGAGCATAACACCAAATTAAACTAATCGCTTCTACCTGCCCTTCTACCTCACATCTCTCTATTCCTTGCATATTCATGTGCTTATGTAAAAGCCTGTTAAACACCCCTTTGCATCTGTCTTCCTCACCCCTGGCAGTGCATTCCAGACAGCTACCACTCTATGTAAAAAAACTCCTCACAACCCTAGTTTGTCTAGCTTCTCCTTAAAGCTCATACCCTGTAACCCAGGCAGCTTCCTGGTAAACCTCTTCCACATCCTCTCCAAAGTCTCCACATCCATTCTGTGAGGTGGTGACAGAATTGAACACAATACTGTAAATGTAGCCTAACCAAGATGTTATAAAGCTGCAGCATGAGATACTGACAAAATAATCTTGCTGTGGTCTAACCAGTTCTCTCTGTTCAGTCAGTAAACAGAAGTTTCCTGTATGCCTTCCTTGGTAATTAGCCAACAGCCACAAAAGGACATTGAGCATCTTTGTCCATTAGAGGCAGACAATTGGTCATATTACTCGAAAGTCACCACTCCAATCAAGCTGAGGAGGCCTCTGTGAGTTACCACAGCTGGTACAGGAATTAAACCCACACTGTTGACATCATTCTAGCCATCTTGCCAATTAAGCTAAATGACCTCTGCGTACTCTGTTTAACCAACTTGCCTAATATGTTACCTGCAGGGATCTTTACACTGAGGTTTCTCTGTTCCTCTATGTGTCTCAGTGTCCTATCATTAAATATTTCCTTGCCTTATTTGTACTTCCCAAAAACCTCTCATTTTTCTGAATTGAACTCCCTTTACTGCTTTTCCACACACCTGAACTCACATCGATATCTTCCAGCTTTCTTCCTCACTGTCAAACGGCAATTTATTGTATCATTTTTAAACCTCTTTATCATATGTTTGAATCTTTTTATATATATTATAATAATGGACCAAGTACCGAGTCCTGTGGAACCGTCAGTCTAGAAGTGAATTCAGATGGATCTCACATCAATGTAGTGACCAGCGTGTGAGCCCCAATCCACACCCCCAGAATCATGTCTTTGCTCAAACTTAATCAGAATTTCAATGTCTCTCATTCCTTGCTACTTCATGGATCAGGAATTTGTTCTGTCTTTTCTTACACATGACAGTATCAATTATCCAAGTTCTTTGACTTTTTACAGAGATTGTTGTAGAGATTGTTACAGAATGAATGTTGTAGCCTTTGTTAAGAGTGTGTTCACACAGTCGAACAGTGGCCACTCTTCAATCAAACACTCAAACATTGTCTATCAAACCACCTTCACAGGGGTTGGGCAGGCATTCCATACTCATTTCATTCTTACATTAAGTTTATCCAGAAGCATTTTGTGAGCTTGATCCTTGCCGTAACACAGATAGCTGTGTGTGTATATGTTGTAATTCTTCCCATATAGACGGAAATATAGAGAACTTTCCTCCGATTCAATATAGCCATCAGGAACAAATGTAATCTGTGTGGAGGCACCACCCAGGTCCAAAGCGCCCAGTGTTGCGGAATATTTTCTTCCGCTGTCCTAACAGAAACAGGAAAGCATTAGACAAAATACGATCCCAATTACCAACAAAATCTAGAGTTACACCCTTCCCCCCACACGCACACATCCACTTTCACACGCACCACACTGAAAAGCAAACACAAGCCATCCACATGCACTCCCCCACACGCACGCACCTCCACACACATGAACCCCCATACACGTACCACCTCCACACACATGCACCCCCACACATACGAGTTCCTCACACGCATGAACCCCCCATACACGCATGCACCTCCACACACATGAACCCCCCCCAACACCTGAACCCCCCCTCCCACCACACATGCACCTTACCACATTAGCCCACATGCGTACACCTCCAAATGCAGGCACTTCCCACATGCACACCTCCCACACAGCCCCCAAAATGCCCCCCACACCCTCACTCCCTCCCCAAAAGTTCACATTCCCCATTCCCGACCCAAACACACACAAACTCCACCCTAATCTCCCCACACAACCACCCTCATGCTCACCTTCAATCTGACGTGTGGGCAGTGGGAATGGAGACCTGAAGTGGATCTTGCTGAAGGGGGATGCCCAGTGAGGGAAATGCCAGGAATTGGGGGGGTGGGGGAGGGCTAACAATGGGAACCAGGAGCTGGGGGAATGAAATGATGGAGGCCCCACCGATACCACTGCTGCACCAATCACTGTCTGCTTCTCTCCCACATTTGCTGCTGATAGGCTGACTGAATTCATCAGCAACAATCATAGGAGAAAAGCAGACTGTGATTGGAGGAACAGTTCCCTGAAGAATTCTTCCAACTCACTGAGCAGCAGAGCAGAATTTAACTGGGGGCGGGGGCGGGGGCGGGGGTCCCCAGCTCTCTGCATCACATGGAGTGGGGGAAGTATCCCAGGCTCTGTGTGTCACGCGGAGTGGGGGGGAGTATCCCGGGCTCACAATGAGGTTCTTTAATACTAAGCACACTTAGAAGGTCTTCTAATCACAGATCACGTGGAGGCATCCAGAAATCCTTTCGCTGACCCTAAAACCCCCGATCTACCTCACCACCAACTCCACTTCCCATTCCTCCAAACCTGACCCTCCCCTACTGACCTTCCCATACCCTCGTCACTGACCCCCCATCCCTCTGCCCACCTATCCCCCTCAACCTGATCCCTGCCCCTCCAATCAGGAATATTTCACGGTTAATGTTTCTGGAATTACCTCCAGGAAGTTTCCCATTAAATAGTTGATGGTAATCCATCCAAACGCTCCTTCATCCTGTCCGGTTAGAATCCGTGCTCCTTGCAAATTGAATGGGTATGTTTTGATGAATTCTTGCACCGAGTTGAGAAGGCTGTTGGATAGTTGCCGGTTCTGTAGCCTGAAAAGAAGAAGAAAACCTGATGAAGGAGTGTGATAGAACATAGAACATAGAACATAGAACATTACAGCACAGAACAGGCCCTTCGGCCTTCGATGTTGCGCCGACCAAAATAAAAAGCAATGACCCTCCAAACTAAACCATTCCCTTCTCTTCCATATACTTATCAATTAACCTCTTAAACGCCACCAAACTTGGTGCATCTACAACAGCCACAGGCAGGGTATTCCACTCCCGAACCACCCTTTGGGTAAAGATAGTATGGGTGACATGATCATCCCAGGACCTATCAGAATAGAACGTGTGAAGCCCAGCCCCCAGAGTGCGAGTCTGCAATGTAAGCCCAGGAATCGGTGGAACTGGACCTGAAACATAGAAATTAAAACAGGAGGAGGCCATTCGGCCCTTCGAGCTCGCTCCACCATTCATTCTGATCATGGCTGATCATCAAATTCATATCTTGATTTCCCCCCATTTCCCTCAATCTCTTTAGCCCCAGGAGCAATATCTAATTTCTTCTTGAAATCCCATAATGTTTTGGCCTCAACTATTTTCTATGGAGTGAATTCCACACATTAATCACTCTCTCGGAGAAGAAATTTCTCCTCACCTCAGTTTTAAAAGGATTATCCCTTATCCTCAAACTATGACACTAGTTCAGGACTCTCCCACCATCAGGAACATTCTTTCTGAACTTATCCTGTCTAACCTGGTTAGAATTTTATAAGTTTCTATGAGATCTCCTCTCATTCTTCTAAACTCCAGTGAATAGAATCCTAACCGGCTCAGTCTCTCCTCATATGGCAGACCGATTGTCCAATCACCAGCGTGATCCAATGTTGTTATCACATGACCTCGCATTGCAATACTGGCAATGAGGATGGAATTGGTTTACAGTCATAAAAAGAAAATCAACATTTGGAGGGGAAGAGGCAGTTTCCAAAAATCTGTAAGGAAGGTAAAAAGTTGTATCACAGAGCAAAGTTGCTGTGCTACTTTCAGGAAAATCAATCTGTTGGATTTGGAGGCTGAAAATTGGGGCCAATACATTAAAAGATTCAATACTGTGTCACTGCCAACAAAATAATTTCCAAAACAAAACTGAAAGTTATTTTACTCAGTTTGTGGAGCACAAACATTAAACTGTGTAAAAAGCCTGGCTTCTCAGGTAGTTCTGGATACAAAACCCTTTGAGCAGCTGGTAGTGCAGTAAAAGACCATCATATTCTCCGACGCTCCATATTGTAAATTCCGTTAGGGAGCCATGGGGGAACGGTTCTGCTTCTGTCGCCAGGGCTTGCCAAGTGGCCAAACACTGAGTTCAGCCCATCTCTGAGTGATGTGTTATATTATAATCTCTTATCTGTTTCAGCTTATTTATTAGTATCACAAGTAAGGCTTACAGTAACACTGGAATGAAGTTACTATGAAAATCCCCCAGTCGCCACACTGCGGCGCCTGTTCGGGTACACTGAAGGAGAATTTAGCACGGCCAATCCCCCTAACCAGCACAGCTTTCAGACTGCAGGAAGAAACCAAAGTACCAGAGGAAACCCACACAGACACGGGGAGAAGGCGCAGACTCTGCACAGACAGTGAGCCAAACCAGGAATTGAACGCTGGTGCCTGGTGCGATGAGTCAGCAGTGCTAACCACTGCGCACTATAATATTAACAGGTGAACGTTTAGGAGAATCTGCCGCAGAAATTAATTAGCCCTGGATGAAGAGTTCAATTAGCTCAAGTGATTGAAAATCCCAAACAGAGCACTTCTGATCTGCAAGGCAAGCAGGGTGAGACAAGTCACATTGGCAGGAAATGGCAGCCATTCAAAATGCCAGCGGCGAGGGCCCAGCGGCGAGGGCCCAGAGGCGAGGGCCCAGAGGCGAGGGCCCAGAGGCGAGGGCCCAGCGGCGAGGGCCCAGAGGCGAGGGCCCAGCACGAGGGCCAGAGCGAGGGCCCAGGCGAGGGCCCAGCAGAACCCAGCAGGAGGGCCCAGCAGGAGGGCCCAGAGCGAGGGCCCAGCGGCGAGGGCCCAGCGGTGAGGGCCCAGAGGCGAGGGCCCAGAGGCGAGGGCCCAGAGGCGAGGGCCCAGCGGCGAGGGCCCAGAGGCGAGGGCCCAGAGGCGAGGGCCCAGCAGCGAGGGCCCAGAGGCGAGGGCCCAGCGGCGAGGGCCCAGCAGAACCCAGCAGTGAGGGCCCAGCAGCGAGGGCCCAGAGGCGAGGGGCCCAGCGGCGAGGGCCCAGCAGAACCCAGCAGCGAGGGCCCAGCAGTGAGGGCCCAGCAGCGAGGGCCCAGCAGCGAGGGCCCAGCAGAGAGGGCCCAGCAGAGAGGGCCCAGCAGAACCCAGCAGCGAGGGCCCAGCAGCGAGGGCCCAGCAGCGAGGGCCCAGCAGCGAGGGCCCAGAGGCGAGGGCCCAGCAGAACCCAGCAGCGAGGGCCCAGCAGCGAGGGCCCAGAGGCGAGGGCCCAGCAGAACCCAGCAGCGAGGGCCCAGCAGCGAGGGCCCAGCAGAGAGGGCCCAGAGGCGAGGGCCCAGCAGAACCCAGCAGAGAGGGCCCAGCAGAGAGGGCCCAGAGGCGAGGGCCCAGCAGAACCCAGCAGTGAGGGCCCAGCAGTGAGGGCCCAGAGACGAGGGCCCAGCAGAACCCAGCAGTGAGGGCCCAGCAGTGAGGGCCCAGAGACGAGGGCCCAGCGGCGAGGGCCCAGCGGCGAGGGGCCCAGCGGCGAGGGGCCCAGCGGCGAGGGCCCAGCGGTGAGGGGCCCAACGGCGAGGGGCCCAGAAGCAAGAGCACATTAGCGACAGCCCAGCAATGAAAGGCCAGCAGCAAGGGCCCAGCAGCGAGGGCCCAGCAGCGAGGGCCCAGCAATGAAAGGCCAGCAGCAAGGGCCCAGCAGCGAGGGCCCAGCAATGAAAGGCCCAGCAACGAGGGGCCCAGCAACGAGAGGCCCAGCAGAACGAAGAGAAGTTATCAACCACAATGAGTCTTGTCATCGTTGGGGGAGATCTTCCCCAAGGCAGATGCAAATGTAAAGATTTCATTGGTTCCAGATGTAATTGGAAGGGTCACGTACAAGGCAGATGCAGAATTCAATAGGCAGTGTCTAGTTCCCCAAAAAAACCCAATAACTTCAGGGAATAAACTTGAGGAAGCTTCTCGGAAGAGAAGCCTAAAGTTTATAAAGTCAACTTTGTGATGATTACAGGCTGAGCATAAACAGAGTTGCTAAGATAGCTCTTCTATCCCTCGGGTAGAAGAGCCAAAACAGGCAAGATGCCTCAAGTACATGAAACTGAATTTAGGTCATGTGTACCAACACCTGGAGCTAGAGAAAAAATGGTGAGAATTTGTCACCGTTGATACACACAAGGATTTATTCCAATAAATTTACCCTCCAGTATTTCACCTGCATGAGCTGTCTTTCAGCACACCAAAGAGTTTATTAGTCACAAGTAAGGTTTCAATGAAGTTACTGTGAATTCTCTGAGTTGCCACATTCTGGTGCCTATTTGGATCAATGAATCTAACCTTCATACCTTTCCCAGGCTTTCACCGTGGAATGTCTGCTGTAAGGGATCCCAAGAGTTGTCATTTATCTTAGTAAAAGGAGCTCTCCACCTGAACAGTGTGGGGCCAATGTGGAGGAAACTTCAAAAGATTCAACAAAGCTGGCACTTAAAAAGAGAAGGATGTACTTTTCAGGCTGATGAGGTGAGGTGTTTAGGATTCAGAATCAATGCAAAAAGTTTAGACTCACTTGAAGAAAAGCTCAAAGTGATAAAAGAGTTGCTTGCATTGGTACGTAACAGAGCTGAAGGTTTTCTGTGGGATGGTCTTTTACTGAACCCATCTACCATTTTCTCCTATACCAACTTCTAAAGCAATGGAACAATTCTCAGAGAAAGTCTCTGACCAAGTAAACAGGCTCTATAATCATCCACCTTACCCATTCATTTCCACTCAGGTTAGAGTGATGTGTTGTACACCATCTTATGGGATAGTGGCTGTACTTTCACAAAAGACAGAATTTACGGATTTGCCAGTGAAGACCTTGCTTTTGGAATATAGTTGGAAATAGCTCAGAAGGCTTTATTGGTAGGGGCTCCTGGCCAACATTTATCCTTCAGTCCAGCAGCACGTAAACAGATGATCTAATCTCCCATATTTACTAATTCCTCATTTACAGGCTGCTGACGTGTTCCCTTGTTGTGACAGTGCTGGCTATTGGACAGTGCCAAGCCATTAATCTCCAGGAGCTGAAACGTGTGCACCAAGATATACATTCTGTTAACATATACAAACCGAGCCAAGCCCAGCGGCATGGTCCGCAGGCCTCGACTCAACTCTTAGCCTCCCTCTGGGGACTGTGATGACAAGGTTTCGCTCAGGCTGACCCCCTGACTCCCCTTAGGTTTTCATCATAAAACCCTACTGTGCACAAAGAGGCTATTCGGCCCATGAAATCTGCATTGACCACAATTCCACCCAGGGCCTATCCTTATATCCCGACATGTTTACCTGCTAATCCCTGTAACCTACGCATCTTAGGACATTAAGGGGCAATTTTAGCATAGCCAATCAACCTAACCCGCACATCTTTGGACTGTGGGAGGAAACTGGAGCACCCGGAGGAAACCCATACAGACATGAAGAGAATGTGCAAACTCCACACAGACAGTGACCCAAACCAGGAATCAAACCCGGGACTCTGGAACTGTGAAGCAGAGTGCTAACTTCTGTGCTACTGTATATATAAGAGTGAACTTTGAATTGTCAGACATGCATAGGTAAGGTTGCTAAGTGGCGAGGGAAAGATGTCCATGTCCAGTTGGTCAAGGAGTTCCTAATTATGCTGGGGGATAGAATGCTGTTGGCCAAGATAAATGGTGTGTATTATTGTAATTGGACCATCCAGTTTGGGTGACGGATTGAACGGGGAATACAGATCCTTGAAAATAATTTATCGGAGATGTTCACATGATATAATTTCAGAGAGAAGCTGGAATCCACCTGCCATCTCACTCCCAATGCCTATCGGTCAAATAAAGAACATCTTTAACTGCACACTGTCTCTCACATGTTTTGTATTAGCTGAATTCAGGTCAGTGCAGGACCCCCACAGGGAAGCCCCCAGAAAATTCCCCTGGAAATACCTTGAACAAGTGGAATATATAGCAGAAATGTTCCAGCTCAGCTAACACAATGAGCCAGCAGATAAACAGAATGTCCAAGACAGTTTCAGGCTCTTCACACATCCTCATTCCCAGTATTGACACTGATGGCCTAAGCATTCATTTATAGAATCATTGAATCATTACTGTGCACAAAGAGGCCATTTGGCCCATCAAGTCTGCATTGCCCACAATTCCAACCAAGCCCTATCTCCATAATCCTCGTATTTATCCTTCTAATCCCCGATACTAAGGGACAATTTAGCATGGCCAATCAACCTAACCTGCACTTTCTTTGGACAGCGGGAGGAAACCGCAGCACGTGGAGGAAACCCACACAGACACGGAGAGAACATGCAAACTCCAACCGAGGCCAGAATTGAACCCAGGTCCCTGGCACTGTGAGGCAACAATGCAAACCACTGTGCCACCGTGCTGCCCACATTAACTGTTCTAACAAAATGGTTTCAACAAGTGAACCTTATTTAACATACCAAGAGCAGTGTCACAAAACTGAGACTTGGGCTGCCTGACTTCTTTTAATTATACACTCCTTGGACCTTATTGGCAGTGACTGTTTGATCTCCAATGAGAGCAGGATAATAGCCTCCTCAGATGGCAGCAGGAAGAAATCTGGCCTTCATTAAACCTGCCAAGTGCTGGAAGCTTGGAACTCCTGTCTCCAGACTAACTCGATCCATTTGCCCTCTGTCATTCAGGAAGTTCCACTACAGAAAGATGGATCATTCTCCAATCAGTCCCTTCCCTCAGAAGAAACCTTCCATTAGACTTCTGATTCTGGACACATGGAAAATCTGTATTTTTACAGTGGCTATACCCCCAACTCACTTCCATTTTCCTTATGCCCCAACATTGTGCCAATGAAATGGTGCGGGCATTGTGAAACTTTCACACTTGTATTTGTAAAAGCAAACCAACTTCAGCTTTGACAAAGGGTTGCCTGGACTCAGACCATCAGCTTTTTTCTCTCCTTACAAATGCTGTCAGACCTGCTGAAATTTTCCAGCATTTCCCCTTTTGGATTCAGATTCCAGCAGCTGCAGGAATTTGCTTTTTTTTTATTTTCATTTTAGCTCCAGTTTCTGTGCATTTATTCATACAGGATTGGAACACTCCAAATTTTAGAGTTGGGAAAATATGCTGACATTTATGAAGGGGGAAATTAGAATTAAAAAACACCTTTTTATTTACAAACGCTATGAGTTGTCCTCACTCATATACTCAAATCATAGAACATAGAACATTACAGCACAGAACAGGCCCTTCGGCCTTCGATGTTGCACCGACCAATTATGAAAAAAGCAATGACCCTCCAAACTAAACCATTCCCTTCTCTTCCATAAACTTATCAACTAAATCCTCTATTATTAAGGACCAGAATACTATATGTTTTATCTACTGCTCTCTCCACCTGATGTGCTATTTCGATGACCTATGCAGATACACCCAGCTCCCTCTGCTCCTGCACCCTTTTAGAAATTTACCCCTTACTTCATATTGTCTCTCCATGTTTTCCTTACCAAAATGCATCACCTCACTTCTCCACATTGAACTTCATCTGCCACCTATCACTGCCTACTCCAACAAGTTGTCTTAAAAAAAGAAATCAAATTTACTAAAGTTCTTTGAATAAGTTGTAAGCGCTGTGTATAAAGTGAAACAGTGGATGTACTGGACTCAAGTTTCCAAAAGGCATTTGATAAGGTACCACATCAAAGGTTACAGCATAACATTTGTAATTCTGCAGTCCAGGCACCTCCACTGAGCCAAGAGAAAATTGGAAGATTATGACCAGTGCCTCTGCAATTTCCATTCTCATTTCCTTCAATGTTTCTGGATGCACCTGAACTGATCCTGGTGTCTTCTCATTCCCTTACTTGTGATACTTGCTGCTCAGTGAGGGTAACTATTCTCCCCACTCTCACTCTCCAGCCAAGCTGGAATTGACTGGCTCCCTCATTTTATCCGTAATCAGCAACTCCTTGCTGACGAGGGAGCGTCTGAACCCTCTCTGAGTATCTCCATTACAGGATTCATCACCTCATTTTTATTTAAAGTCAATCTCGTCAATTTAATAAATAAAAGAATGCTAGTCTCAGATGGTTTGGAAGACAGGAGTTCAGAGATGTGAGAGAGTATGAAGGATTCGTCACAGAGAAACACAGGATTTCGGAGCTGGATACAGACTCTCACCTGAGTAAACGCATGCCGGCTGTAGCTCCCAGGTATACTGGGGTGTCACGGTGCTGCTTTGCTGGGAGTCTCTTTTTAGCATCATTTAGACAATCTGTCAGAGAGAGACCAGCCTTTTTAACATCCATCCAATAGCTGGAAATGCCAGGACCTGTGAGGGAGAGAAAATAAACTCAGTAAAGATACAACTTTCCTTTAGGGGGCAGAGTACATACATTCAACCCAATAATATTCCTGCAATTTTGTTAACAACCAGTGAAAAATTTTTAATGTGACAGGAAAAGGGAGTCAGATAGAGAGAGAAAGAGTGAGAGAAGGAGAGGATGAAGCACAGGGAGAGAGACTTGTTCTGCATGGAGGTCGGTCACCAGTGGAGTGCCCCAGGGATCTGTTCTGGGACCCCTGCTGTTTGTCATTTTCATAAATGACCTGGATGAGGAAGTGGAGGGATGGGTAGCAAGTTCGCCGACGATACAAAGATCGGTGGTGTTGTGGATGGTCTGGAGGGATGCCAAAAGTTGCAGCGGGACATAGACAGGATGCAAGACTGGGCGGAGAAGTGGCAGATGGACTTCAACGCAGATAAATGTGTAGTGGTCCATTTTGGCAGGAATAATGGGATGAAGGAGTACAATATAAGGGGTAGGAGTCTTAGCTGTGTTGTAGAGCAGAAGGATCTCGGGGTCCGGGTCCATAGGACTCTTAAATCGGCCTCGCAGGTGGAGGAAGTGGTCAAGAAGGCGTACGGTGTACTGGCCTTCATTAATCGAGGAACAGAATTTAGGAGTCAGGAGGTAATGATGCAGCTCTATAAGACTCTTGTCAGACCCCACTTGGAGTATTGTGCACAGTTCTGGTCGCCTCACTATAGGAAGGATGTAGAGGCTATTGAGAGAGTTCAGAGGAGATTTACAAGGATGCTGCCTGGATTGGGAGGCAGGCCTTATGAAGATAGGTTGAGGGAGCTGGGACTCTTCTCACTGGAGAGACGTAGGTTGAGAGGCGACCTGATAGAGGTTTATAAATGTTGAACGGAATAGATAGGGTGGACTCTCAGAGACTATTTCCCCGAGCTGAAATGGTCACTACGAGAGGACACAGATTTAAGGTGCAGGGAAGCAAATACAAAGGAGATGTCAGGGGTAGGTTTTTTACTCAGAGGGTGGTGAGTGAATGGAACCGACTGCTGTCGGAGGTTGTTGAGGCAAACTCACTGTGGTCTTTTAAAAGATTCCTGGATGAGTATATGGAAAAGAATAGGATCGGGGGTTATAGATAGGTCTGTGGATTGGTAGATGTGATCGGCGCAACTCATGGGCCAAAGGGCCTGTTTGTGCTGTATTGTTCTATGTTCTGTGTTCTATGTATGTGGAAGGTTCTGATCAGGGAAAGGCATATAAAGGTACACACAGTTTACAGACTACTGATGAGAATGCAGGTCTATTCAATAGCAGGTTAGGTACAAAGACTTGCATTCTAATCAGTAGTCTGTAAACTGTGTGTGCCTTTATATGCCTTTCTCTGATCAGAACCTTCCACATACTTGACGAAGGAACACTGTTTCTGAAAGCTTGTGGGATTATTATCAAATAAACTGGTTGGACTTAAACCTGGTGTTGTCAGACTTCTTATTGGGCTTGAACCCAAAGCTTGTGGTCCAGAGGTGGGCACTACCCACTGTGCCACAAGATCTCAGAGTCATAGAGGTTTACAACATAGAAACAAGCCCAATTTGTCCATACCACACTTTTTTAACCCCTAAGCTTGTCAGATCACTCATTACAATTAACCTGTTGGTGTTGACAAACTGGAACCGCCCAATGAAAATAGAAGTCTGGCAGCAAATTCAATGGATTGATCAGGGCCATATCAACACTTCCCACCCTGCTGGCACAAAGAAACATCTACTCTTATATTTGTTCTTGGTGTGTGAATGTTGCTGTCAAGGTCAGCATTTATTGTCTATTTACAGAGTCAAATGATGGCAGATTTCCTTCCCTAAAGAATATGAGTGAACTGGATTGTTTGTTTTGTTGCAACGTTTTATTATAGACAGGTTCTATGTTTCAGAAAAAGAATCTGAGGATTTTCCCTCCCATATGGCAGCTGGGATCTTTAGAATGGGGTGAGCCAGCAGACAGGAAGCCAGTGCACCATTCTGCCACCTTTCCAGCTCCTTTACATCAGCACCAAAGCTGGGGCGAATGACAGCGCACTGGCTCAGTCTGTCTGTGAGATTAACAACCAATTTCCTATCGCTGTGTTTATCAATAATCTCAAACTCTCCAATCTATCCCTGCTACATCATTGCAGGAATTTTACAATCACTTTGGGGAATGATGAGATGGGAACCTGCTTTTCCTGCATTTCTCTACATTGTAATGCTCATTAGGGAATCGGCCAGAACACTCACATACACCACGATGTTTGAATTGAAACAGGAAGCAAGAATGTCGCTGTTTATGAAAGCAGCTGACCACTGGCTGGTGACTGGAATTGGGGAAAGTTCACTCAACAAGATTCCTTGAGAATCTGGAAGAAGCAATCTTTGATCCACAGGGAATGCTGAAGGGGGTTCATCTCACTTTCTCCCCAGAAATTCTGGGTTACAACAGCCGATTTCATACCGGGCTCCCGACTGCACTGTGGCAGCCCCAATATAAATCCAGGTATTCAGACACTTTAATATAAGTCTCTTTCTGCTCCCTGTATTAAACTCTTTGCAGACAGCAGCCCCATCCCAATCCTCTCCAACCTCAGGGATGGTTAATCTGCTGTCTTCCTTTGTTCTAAGGGTGAGTAACCCATCAATAACCTTTCAGAGAGGAATCTCATACCTTTCACTTTGCAGGAAGTCAGTTCTTTGACTAGGCCAGTATCATTCATCTTCTCAGCAGGCCACTGGTAGATGTACAATGAAGTGTGAGAGGATCCAGCATCAATCACTATTCCATACTATTGGAGAAGCAATGGCACATGACATTATTCCTGAGTGACTGAACTGCATTATAACACTAACAGCAATAGATTCTCCACCATTCATTAAGCTCAAGATCCAGACTGTCCACGGCAGGAACATAAAACCCTGGCACTGCACTGCTTTGCTCAGGATCTCACATCCATCAGTGTCAATGGCTATTGGCACTTCTCCGCAGCGTAACCAGGAGGGGCTGTCAGGAGGTTTCTGGTCTGGGAAATCGAAGCCTGGGAAACATGTCTCATATCATGTAAGCGTCTGATAATCTATCACACAAACAAAATAGAAAGTGGGAAGTTCTGTCACTGCTGTGATCTGCTTACCTCACCTCAGGGTGAGAAACACTGAGGGTCTGAGATCAAGAATGGAGTGGAGGAGCCTAGAAGGAGGGCACCGAGAAACCCCGGAGGAAGATATGGGGGTAAAGGGAAGATCCGGAAGGAGAAAGGGAAGAGCCCGGGAGAGGGGTGGGGAGATCTGCGTGGGGGATGGAGGGGTTAGGGAAAACCATGGGGGGATGGAGGGGTTAGGGAAAACCATGGGGGGATGGAGGGGTTAGGGAAAACCATGGGGGGGGGGGGAAGACCCTTGGGGGAAAGGGGTGGGGAAGGAAGGGAAGACTCCGGGGGGAGGGGGTGGGGGGTGTGGGGGGGGGAAGGTAAGTCCCCTATGGGGAAGGGACGACCCCAGTAGGGGGAGAGGGAAGGAAAATCCTGGATGGGGGTAAGGGAAGACCTTGGGGGGAAGGAAGATGCAGGGAGGAAGTGGGGTAGACCCTGCAAGTGGAGAAGGGAAAACCCAGGAGGGGTGTGAGGGAAGACCCCAGGGAGAGAAAGGGAACATAGAACATTACAGCGCACTACAGGCCCTTCGGCCCTCGATGTCGCGCCGACCAATGGAACCAATTTTATGACCCTCTATCCTAAACTATTCCAATGCTATCCATTTGCCTATCCACTGACCATTTGAACGCCCTTCAACTTGACAAGTCTAGAACTGCTGCAGGCAGGGCATTCCACGCCCTTACTACCCTCTAAGTAAAGAACCCACCTCTGACATCTGTCCTATAACTACCACCCCTTAATTTAAAGCTGTGTCCCTTCATGTTATCCATGTTAAGGGTACAGAGGAGGTCTACCAGGATGTTGCCTGGTATGGAGGGCAGGTCTTATGAGGAGAGGCTGAGGGATTTGAGGTTGTTTTCGTTAGAAAGAAGGCGGCTAAGAGGGGACATTATCAAAATATATAAGATGATTAGAGGTTTAGATAGGGTGGACAGTGATAGCCTTTTTCCTAGGATGGAGAAAGCTAGCACGAGGGGATATAGCTTTAAATTAAGGGGTGGTAGTTATAGGATGGATATCAGAGGTAGGTTCTTTACCCAAAGGGTGGTAAGGGTATGGAATGCCCTGCCTGCTGCAGTTGTAGATGCACCAAGTTTGGTGGCGTTTAAGAAGTTAGTGGATAAGTTTATGGATGAAAAGGGAATGGTTTAGGTTAGAGGGTCACTGCTTGTTCCTAATTGGTCAGCGCAACATCGAAGGCCGAAGGGCCTGTTCTGCGCTGTAATGTTCTATGTTCTATCTCCATCCGAGGAAGAAGGCTCTCACTATCCACCCTATCTAACCTTCTGATCATCTTATTTGTCTCAATTAAGTCACCTCTTAGCCTTCTTCTCTCCAATGAAAATAACTTCAAGTCTCTCAGCCTTTCCTCATAAGACCTACCCATCATACCAGGCAACATCCTGGTAAACCTCCTCCGCACTCTTTCCAATGCCTCCACATCTTTCTTATAATGTGGCGACCAGAACTGCACACAATACTCCAAGTGCGGCCGCACCAGAGTTTTGTACAGTTGCAACATGATGTTGTGGCTCCAAAATTCAATCCCTCTACCAATAAAAGCTAACACACTATACGCCTTCTTAACAACCTTATCAACTTGAGTACCAACTTTCAGAGATCTATGCACCTGTACACCGAGATCTCTCTGCTCATCTACACTACTAAGAGGCCTACCATTAGCCCTATATTCTGCACACATATTACTCTTACCAAAGTGAATCACCTCACACTTTTCCACATTAAACTCCATTTGCCACCTCTCGGCCCAGCTCTGCAACTTATCTATGTCCCTCTGCAAACTGTAACATCCATCCTCACTGTCTACAACTCCTCCGACTTTGGTATCATCAGCAAATTTACTAATCCATCCCTCTACACCCTCATCCAGGTCATTTATAAAAACAACAAACAACAGTGGCCCCAAAACAGATCCCTGAGGTACAGCACTAGTAACTAAACTCCAGGTTGAATATATCCCATCAACCACCACCCTCTGTCTTCTATCAGCTAGCCAATTCCTAATCCAAATTGCTAAATCTCCCTCAATCCCATGCATCTGCATTTTCTGCAGTAGTCTTCCATAGGGAACCTTATCAAACACTTTGTTAAAATCCATATACACCACATCAACTGCCTTACCCTTATCCACCTCTTTGGTCACCCTTTCAAAAAACTCAATAAGATTTGTGAGGCACGACCTTCCCTTCACAAATCCATGTTGACTATTCCTAATCAATTCATTTCTTTCTAAATGACTATAAATCCTATCCCTTATAATTCTTTCCAAAACTTTCCCCACAACAGATGTAAGGCTCACTGGTCTATAATTTGCAGGATGGTACCTACTTGCAGGATGGCATATTCTCGAGGGTTTGAAGTTGGATAAGTCCCCTGGGCCGGACGGGATTTACCCTAGGATTCTCTGGGAGGCAAGAGAGGAGATTGCAGAGCCTCTGGCTCTGATCTTCAGGTCGTCGTTGGTTACGGGTGTGGTTCCGGAGGACTGGAGGATAGCGAATGTGGTCCCGTTGTTCAAGAAGGGGAAGAGAGACCTTCCAGGGAATTATAGGCCAGTGAGTCTTACTTCTGTTGTGGGCAAAGTATTGGAGAGAATAATTAGGGATAGGATTTATAGTTATTTAGAGAGAAATGAATTGATTGGGGATAGTCAGCATGGTTTTGTGAAGGGTAGGTCGTGCCTTACTAACCTCATTGAGTTTTTTGAAAAAGTGACTAAAGAGGTGGATGGGGTAAGGCGGTTGATGTGGTATATATGGACTTTAGTAAGGCGTTTGATAAGGTGGCCCATGGAAGACTTCTGCAGAAAATGCAGATGTATGGGATAGAGGGTGATTTAGCTAATTGGTTAGGAATTGGCTAGCAGATAGAAGACAGAGGGTGGTGGTTGATGGGAGATATTCATCGTGGAGTTCGGTGACAAGTGGTGTACCTCAGGGGTCTGTTTTGGGGCCCCTGCTGTTTGTAATTTTTATAAATGATCTGGATGAGGGTATTGAAGGATGGATTAGTAAATTTGCAGATGACACTAAAGTCGGTGGAGTGGTAGATAGTGAAGAGGGGTGTTATAGTTTGCAGAGGGACTTGGACAAGTTGCAGAGCTGGGCCGAGAGGTGGCAAATGGAGTTTAATGTGGAAAAGTGTGAGGTAATGCACTATGGCAGAAATAATAAATGTGTAGAGTATAGGGCAAATGGTAGGATTCTTAATAGTCTAGATGAACAGAGGGATCTTGGTGTGTATGTGCATAGATCCCTGAAAGTAGGCAGTCAAGTCGATAAGGTTGTTAAGAAGGCATATGGAGTCTTAGCTTTTATTGGTAGGGGGATTGAATTTCGGAGCCGCAACGTCATGTTGCAACTGTACAAAACTCTAGTGCGGCCGCACTTGGAGTATTGTGTGCAGTTCTGGTCCCCACATTATAAGAAAGATGTGGAGGCATTGGAGAGGGTACAGAGGAGGTTTACCAGGATGTTGCCTGGTATGGAGGGCAGGTCTTATGAAGAGAGGCTGAGGGATTTGAGGTTGTTTTCGTTAGAAAGGAGGCGGCTAAGAGGGGACCTAATCGAAACATATAAGATGATTAGAGGTTTAGATAGGGTGGACAGTGATAGCCTTTTTCCTAGGATGGAGAAAGCTAGCACGAGGGGACACAGCTTTAAATTAAGGGGTGATAGTTATAGGACGGATATCAGAGGTAGGTTCTTTACCCAAAGGGTGGTTAGGGAGTGGAATGCCCTGCCTGCAGCTGTTGTAGATGCGCCAAGTTTGGTGGCGTTTAAGAGGTTAGTTGATAAGTATATGGAAGAGAAGGGAATGGTTTAGTTTGGAGGGGCATTGCTTTTTATATTGGTCGGCGCAACATCGAAGGCCGAAGGGCCTGTTCTGTGCTGTAATGTTCTATGTTCTATGTTCTACTCCCCTTCTGAAACAAGGGGACAACATTTGCCACCCTCCAGTCTTCCGGCACTACACCTGTAGCCAACGACAACATGAAGATCAAAGCCAAAGGCTCTGCAATCTCCTCTCCAGCCTCCCAGAGTAACCTGGGATAAATCCCATCCAGCCCAGGGGATTTATCTATTTTCATACTCTCAAGAATAGCTAACACCTCCTCCTTATATACCTCTATCCTGTCTAGTCTACAATCCTGTATCCTCCCCAACTCCATCGACATTTTCCTGCTTGAAGACCGACGAAAAATATTCATTCAGTGCCTTTCCAATCTCTACAGGCTCCACGTACAACTTTCCCCTACTGTCTTTGACTGGCCCTAATCTTGACCTGACCAATCTTTTATTCTTAACATATCTATAAAAAGCTTTAGTCTTCTCATGTCCTCTTCTAGCTCTTCTTATCTCCCTCTTTAGTTCCCTCCTGGCTAATTTATAACTGTCCAGTGCCCTAAACGAGCCTTCACGTCTCATCTTTATATAAGCCTCCTTTTTCCTCTTCACTAGTGAACTAACTTCCTTAGTACACCACAGTTCCCTCGCTCTATCATTTCCTTCCTGCCTGACAGGTACATATTTATCAAGGACTCGCAGTAGCTGTTCCTTGAATAAGTTCCACATTTCAGGTGTTCCCAGCCCCTGCAGTTTCCTGCTCCACCCTATGTATCCTAAATCTCACCTAATAGCCTCATAATTACCTTTCCCCCAGCTGTAACTTCTTCCCTTCGGTTTATGTCTATCCCTTTTAGGAATAGGTATAGGTGCCCTTTTAGGTATATAGGTAGCTAGATGGATAAGCAACTGGCTTGGTAATAGGAGACAGACAGTAATAGCGGAAGGGTGTTTCTCTAGCTGGAGGTCGGTCACTAGTGGTGTGCTGCAAGGCTCGGTACTGGGACCTCTTCTATTTGTAATATATATAAATGACTTGGAAGAGGGAGTAAGTGGAGTGATCAGCAAGTTTGCAGACGATACAAAGATGGCTGGACTTGCGGATAGTGAGGAGCATTGTCAGGCGATGCAGCAGGACATAGATAGGCTGGTAGCTTGGGCAGACAGATGGCAGATGGAATTCAATCCTGATAAATGTGAGGTGATGCATTTCGGGAGAAAGAATGTAGGGGGGAGGTATATGATAAAGGGTAGACCTATTAAGAGTATAGAAACGCAGAGGGACCTGGGGGTGCAGGTGAACAAGTCTCTGAAGGTGGCAGAGCAAGTGGAGAAGGTTGTGAAGAAAGCATATAGTATGCTAGCCTTTATAGGAAGGGGTATAGAGTACAAGAGCTGGCCTTTAATGTTGCAGTTGTACAAAACGCTGGTTAGACCTCATTTGGAATACTGCGTCCAGTTCTGGTCGCCTTACTACCGGAAGGACGTGGAGACTCTGGAGAGAGTGCAGAGGAGGTTTACCAGGATGCTGCATGGTATGGAAGGTCTGAGTTACGAGGAGAGGTTAGGCAAATTAGGACTGTTTTCCTTAGAAAGACGTAGACTTAGAGGAGATCTAATAGAGGTGTACAAGAT
>JAGIQG010000017.1:928385-1000884 GCA_024679065.1 Sphyrna mokarran | reverse complement strand
GGGTATGGAATGCCCTGCCTACTGCAGTTGTAGATGCACCAAGTTTGGTGGCGTTTAAGAGGTTCGTGGATAGGTTTATGGATAAATGGTTTAGGTTAGAGGGTCATTGCTTTTTCTTAATTGGTCGGTGCAACATCGAAGGCCGAAGGGCCTGTAATGTTCCATGTTCTATGTACCCACTCCAAAGCCTTCACAAGCTTCTGATAGTGTAGGTGACCAGAATTGAACACTATATTCCAGGTGGAGCCTAACTAAGGTTCTATAAAGCTGCAACATGACTTGCCAATTTTTAAACTCAGTACCCCAGCTGATGAAGGTGAGCATGCCGTATGCCTTCTTGACTACCTTCTCCACCTGCATTGCCACTTTCAGTGACCTGTGTACCTCTACACCCAGATCTCTTTGCCTATCAATACTCTTAAGGGTTCTGCCATTTACTGTATATTTCCTATCTGTATTAGACCTTCCAAAATGCATTACTTCACATTTAGAACATAGAACATTACAGCGCAGAACAGGCCCTTCGGCCTTCGATGTTGCGCCGACCAATTAAGAAAAAGCAATGACCCTCTAACCTAAACCATTCCCTTTTCATCCATAAACTTATCTACTAACCTCTTAAACACCACCAAACTTGGCGCATCTACAACTGCAGCGGGCAGGGCATTCCATACCCTTACCACCCTCTGGGTAAAGAACCTACCTCTGACATCCGTCCTATAACTACCACCCCTTAATTTAAAGCTATGTCCCCTCGTGCGAGCTTTCTCCATCCTAGGAAGAAGGCTATCACTGTCCACCCTATCTAAACCTCATAAGATTTGTTCCACTGGTTGGCACAATATCGAGGGCTGAAGGGCCTATACTGCACTATAATATTCTATAGATTCCCTCCCTTGTCCTTGAGTGCGCCAACTCTCTCCTTGGCTGTCCTGTTGCTCTTTACGTATGTATAAAAGGCCTTGTGATTTTCCTTAATCCCACTGGTGAAAGCTTTTTTGTGACCCCTGTTAGCCCTCTTTACTCCTTGCTTAAGCTTTTTTCTACTTTCCTTGTATTCTACACTTGCTTCATGTGTTTCCACCTTCCTAGCTTTGACAAATGCTTCCTTTTTCTCTTTGACTAGGATCACAATATCTCTCATTACCCAAGGTTCCCGAAACTTGCCATACTTATCCTTCACCTTACAGGAATGTGCCGGTTCTGAATCCCTATCAACTTGCACTTGAAAGCCTCTCACATGCCAGATGTTGATTTGCCCTCAACATCTGCCTTTAATCTACATTCTTCAATTCCTGCCTAATATTGTTCTAATTAGCCTTCCCCCAATTTAGCACCTTAATTTGAGGATCTCACTTATCTTTATCCATCAGTATCATAAAGCTCACTGAATTGTGGTCACTGTTCCCAAACTGCGCCCCTACTGAAACATTGACCACCTGGTTGGGCTCATTCCCCAGCACCAGGTCCAATATGGCCCCTTCCCTAGTTGGACTGACTACATACTGTTTCAGGAAGCTCTCCTGGATGTTCCTTACAAACTGTGCCCCATCCATGCCTCACTAAGTGAGTTCCAGTCAATGAAGGGGAAGTTAAAATCTCCCACCACAACCACCCTGTTACTTTTACACTTTGCCAAAATCTGCTGACAAAGCTGTTCCTCAATCTCCTGCTGGCAGTTGAGTGGCCTATAGTAAATCCCCAACACTGTGACTTTGCCATTCCTATTCCTGAGCTCTGCTCATACTGCCTTCTGTATGAGCCGTCTGAGGTGTTTTCTGGAGTACAGCTGTGATATTCTCCTTAACCAGTAGTGCAACTCCCCCATCCTTTTTATATCTCTCTTTGTCCTGCCGTTATGAGAATGCTGCTGCTGGACAGTTATACAGTTAACAACAGAGGCTCCGTCAATATTCCCATCTCAGAGATGGAGGAGACCAGCACATTGGTGCAAAGGCAAGGCCGAGTGGATGAACCAACTCAGCCTCCTCCAGGGGTCCTCAGCATCAAAGATGCCAGTCTTTGTTCTTTAGCCAATTTGTTTCATTCCATGTAAGATTAATAAATTTTGATTTGATTTGATTTATTATCGTCACATGTATTGGTATGCAGTAAAAAGTATTGTTTCTTGTGCCCTATACAAAGCATATCTTTCATCAATAAGGAAAGAGTGAGTGCAGAATGTAGTGTTACAGTCATAGTTAGGGTGTAGAGAAAGATCAACTTAATGCAAAGCAGATCCATTCAAAAGTCTGATGGCAGCAGCTAAGAAGCTGTTCTTAAGTCACAAGGTACGTGACGTCAGACTTTTGTATCTTTTCCCTGGTGGAAGAGAGAATGTCCAGAGTGCATGCAGTCCTTAATTATGCTGACTGCTTTGCCAAGGCAGTGGGAAGTATAGATAGAGTCGAAGGCTGGGAGGCCTGTTTGTGTAATAGACTGGGCTTCATTGCGAAGGCATATGATACTGCAAAGACTTTGGGCCCTGACAATATTCTGACAATAAATAGTGCTCCAGAACTTGCCATATCCCTAGCCAAGCTGTTCCAGTACAGCTTACAACAGTGGCATCTCCAAAACAACATGGAAAATTGCTCAGATATGATTTATACACTAACAGTAGGACAAATCCAACCCGGCCAATTACCATCCCATCGGTCTACTCTGGACATCAGTAAAGTGATCAAAGATATTGTCGGCAGTATTATCAAGCAACATTTACTTGTCTGTAACTTGCTAGGGCCACTCGTCTCTTGACCTCTTTACTGCCTTGGTCCAAACATGAACAAAAGCTGATTGCCAAAAGTGAAGTGAGGGTGACTGCTCTTGACATCAAGATGGCATCAAAGAGCCTGAGCAAAACTGGAGTTAGTGGGAAGCGGGAGAAAACTCTGTCCTGGTTGAAGTCATACCTGGCACAAAGGAAAATGGTTATATTTATCAGAGGTCTGTCATCTCAGCCCAGGATATCACTGCAGAAATTCCTCAGGGTAGTGTCCTAGACCCAACCATCTTCAGCTGCTTCATCAATGATCTTCTGTCCATCATAAGGTCAGAAGTGAGATGTTCGTTGATGACTGTACAATATTAGCACCATTGATGAAGGCCATGTTCAAATGCAGCAAGATCTGGATAACATTAGGGCAGCACCCTGAACCTTTCATTAAATGAGCTATTCACTTGTTGCACTTCTTGGTTTATGACTCTCCTATATAGATATAGAAATAGATAGATATAGATATAGAACACTACAGCACAGAACAGGCCCTTCAGCCTTCGATGTTGTGCCGACCAAAATAAAAAGCAATGCCCCTCCAAACTAAACCATTCCCTTCTCTTCCATATACTTATCAATTAACCTCTTAAACGCTATAAGATTGTGAATTTGCAGAATCTGCAATTGCTTTCCTTTGTTTGCTTTTCTCCCTAACTGTCCAGATTTGAGATGATTGACAGCATGGTTCCAGAGGAATTTCACAGGGTACTTGTCAACATTCGCAAGGCTGAAGCCAGGAATAAGAGGCAGCGGGCCCTGAAACGGGCTGCGAGTGGCTCAGAGAGTGAAGATGAAATTCCGAAACCAAATGGGGACAGGTGAGGAATCACATAATCTCCAGTGAATGTATGACTGAAGCTCAGCACAGAGCTCAGATGATATGTGGCTTCCTACACATAGAGTAATAAAAGAAATATCTGATAGCATATTTACAGCATCTCAGCATGCTTGAAATACTGTTCAAGTGTAGCCACTGTTATAAAATTTATTTATTAATCACAAGTAGGCTTACATTAACTCTGCAATGAAGCTCGTGTGAAAATCCCCGGCACTTGTTCAGGTACACTGAGGGAGAATTTAGCATGGCCAATGCACCTAACCTGCACAGAAATTGGAGCACCCGGAGGGAACCCATTTAGACACGAGAAGACCGTGCAAACTCTGAACCTGGGTTTCTACTGTGAGGCAGCAGTGTTAACCACTGTAGTACCGTGGCACTCTTAATTACGGAAAAGTAGCAGTTTTCATACACTAGACTCTCAAACAGCAGTATGATAGTGTTCTATTAATAATTCAATATCATGAGCAAAAGGAATGGTGTAAGCACTCAGAATACCACTCACACTAACACATGAACTGTGTTGTTCTCTGTGCTTCTCTTTTGAGATACAGAGTTAAAACTTGTTGCCTCAGCTTGCTTAGACTGTGGACCTCTCCTTGGCAATTTCATCTGCTCTTCAATATGCAATGCATACTCCTTCAATACTGACCCTCTGACAGCACAGCACTCCCTCAGTACTGACCCTCTGACAGTGCGGCACTCCCTCAGTACTGACCCTCTGACAGTGCGGCACTCCCTCAGTACTGACCCTCTGACAGTGCGGCGCTCCCTCAGCACTGACCCTCTGACAGTGCGGCGCTCCCTCAGCACTGACCCTCTGACAGTGCGGCGCTCCCTCAGCACTGACCCTCTGACAGTGCGGCGCTCCCTCAGCACTGACCCTCTGACAGTGCGGCGCTCCCTCAGCACTGACCCTCTGACAGTGCGGCGCTCCCTCAGCACTGACCCTCTGACAGTGCGGCGCTCCCTCAGCACTGACCCTCTGACAGTGCGGCGCTCCCTCAGCACTGACCCTCTGACAGTGCGGCGCTCCCTCAGCACTGACCCTCTGACAGTGCGGCGCTCCCTCAGCACTGACCCTCTGACAGTGCGGCGCTCCCTCAGCACTGACCCTCTGACAGTGCGGCGCTCCCTCAGCACTGACCCTCTGACAGTGCGGCGCTCCCTCAGCACGGCTGACCCTCTGACAGTGCGGCACTCCCTCAGCACTGACCCTCTGACAGTGCGGCGCTCCCTCAGCACTGACCCTCTGACAGTGCGGCGCTCCCTCAGCACTGACCCTCTGACAGTGCGGCGCTCCTCAGCACTGACCCTCTGACAGTGCGGCGCTCCCTCAGCACTGACCCTCTGACAGTGCGGCACTCCCTCAGCACTGACCCTCTGACAGTGCGGCGCTCCCTCAGCACTGACCCTCTGACAGTGCGGCGCTCCCTCAGCACTGACCCTCTGACAGTGCGGCGCTCCCTCAGCACTGACCCTCTGACAGTGCGGCGCTCCCTCAGCACTGACCCTCTGACAGTGCGGCGCTCCCTCAGCACTGACCCTCTGACAGTGCGGCGCTCCCTCAGCACTGACCCTCTGACAGTGCGGCGCTCCCTCAGCACTGACCCTCTGACAGTGCGGCGCTCCCTCAGCACTGACCTCTGACAGTGCGGCGCTCCCTCAGCACTGACCCTCTGACAGTGCGGCGCTCCCTCAGCACTGACCCTCTGACAGTGCGGCGCTCCCTCAGCACTGACCCTCTGACAGTGCGGAAAGTGAGAGCAGGAATAGAATGAGGTGGAGGGTGAATGGGTGGCTGAGAGACTGGAGCAGGGGGCAGGGATTCCGGTTCCTGGATCATTGGGACCTCTTTAGGGGCAGGTGTGACTGTACAATAAAGACAAGTGGCACTTAAATCCCAGGGGGACCAGTATCTTGGCTGGAAGGCTGGCTAGGGCTACTGAAGGGACTTTAAACTAGAAAGGTTGGGGGGAGGAAATCGAGATGAGGTGACTGGGAGCGAGGAGGTTAGCTCGCAAGTAGAGCAGGATTCTAGAGAGTATGAGAGGGAGGTTAGACAGGTGATGGAGAAGGGAAGCACCCAGACTGAGTGTCTGAGGTGTGTCTATTTTAATGCCAGGAATGTAGTGAATAAAGTGGATGAGCTCAGGGCCTGGATTGCTGCTTGGGAGTGTGATGTGGTGGCCATTACAGAGACTTGGATGTCTCAGGGACATGACTGGGTAATTCAGGTGCCAGGATTTAGATGCTTCAGGAAGGACAGGGAGGGAGGTAGAAGAGGTGGGGGAGTGGCATTGTTGATCAGGGACAGTGTAACGTCTGTAGAGAAGGAGGATGCCATGGAGGGACTTGTCTACAGAGTCTCTGTGGGTGGACGTTAGGAACAGCAAGGGGTTGAAAACTTTGCTGGGTGTTTTTTATAGGCTGCCCAATAGTGACAGGGATGTTGAATAGAACATAGAACATTACAGCGCAGAACAGGCCCTTCGGCCTTCGATGTTGTGCCGACCAATTATGAATAAAAAAGCAATGACCCTCCAAACTAAACCATTCCCTTCTCTTCCATAAACTTATCAACTAACCTCTTAAACGCAACCGAACTTGGCGCATCTACAACTGCCGCAGGCAGGGCATTCCACTCCCTAACTACCCTCTGGGTAAAGAACCTACCTCTGATATCCGTCCTATAACTATCACCCCTTAATTTAAAGCTGTGTCCCCCTCGTGCTAGCTTTCTCCATCCTAGGAAAAAGGCTATCACTGTCCACCCTATCTAAACCTCTAATCATCTTATATGTTTCGATCAGGTCCCCTCTTCGCCTCCTCCTTTCTAACGAAAACAACCTCAAATCCCTCAGCCTCTCCTCATAAGACATGCCCTCCATACCAGGCAACATCCTGGTAACCTCCTCTGTACCCTCTCCAATGCCTCCACATCTTTCTTATAATGTGGGGACCAGAACTGTACACAATACTCCCAAGTGCGGCCGCACCAGAGTTTTGTACAGTTGCAACATGACGTTGCGGCTCCGAAATTCAATCCCCCTACCAATAAAAGCTAAGACACCGTATGCCTTCTTAACAACCTTATCGACTTGACTGCCTACTTTCAGGGATCTATGCACATATACACCAAGATCCCTTTGTTGAAGTGCAGATAGGGAAACAGATCCTAGAGAGATGTAGAAATAACAGAATTGTCGTGATGGGAGACTTTAATTTCCCAAACATCGACTGGAATGTCCCCAGGGTAAGGCGTTCGGATGGTGAGGCGTTTGTTAGGTGTGTTCAGGAGGGTTTCCTGACACAGTATGTGGATAAGCCTACGAGAGGAGAGGCTGTACTTGACCTGGTGCTGGCTAATGAACCAGGACAGGTGTCGGATCTCTCGGTAGAAGAGCATCTTGAGAATGGTGATCATAATTCTATCTCCTTCACGATATCATTGGAAAAAGATAGGATCAGGCAGGATAGGAAAGTGTTTATCTGGAGTAGGGAGAAATATGAAATCATTAGGCAAGAAATTGGAAGAGTAAACTGGAAGGAGGTGTTCTTGGGGAAAAGTACTGAAGGAAGGTGGCAGACTTTCAAGGAATGTTTGTCTGGAGCTCTGCATGACAACGTTCCGGTGAGACATGGAGGCTTTGGTAGGTCAAGAGAACCGTGGTGCACAAAAGTTATGATGAACCTAGTTAGGAAGAAAAGAAAGTTGTACAACAGGTTCAGGGAGCTAGAGGATGTTAAGGATCTAGAGGCATATAAGACTTGTAGAAGGGAGCTTAAAAAGGAAATTAGAAGAGCCAGAAGGGGTCACGAGAAGGCATTGGCGGGTAGGATTAAGGAGAATCCCAAGGCCTTCTACAAATATGTGAAGAGTAAAAGGATGAGAAGAGAAGGGATAGGACCTATAAAAGGTGAAGGAAGAAAAGTCTGTGTGAAACCAGAAGAAATGGCAGAGGTGCTTAATAAGTACTTTGCCTCAGTATTCACAGTGGAGAGTGATCTGGGGGGTGGTATTCCAGGAATGCGGCAAACTGAAAAGATTGAGTATGTGGACATTAAGAAAGAGGAGGTGTTGGAACTGTTAAATTCCATCAATGTAGATAAGTCACCGGGTCCGGATGGGATGTACCCCAGGTTACTGTGGGAGGTGAGAGAAGTGATTGCAGAGCCCCTGGCGATGATCTTTGTGTCGTCAATGGAGACGGGAAAGGCTCTGCAAGATTGGAGGATTGCGGATGTAGTGCCTATTTTCAAGGAGGGGACTAGGGATAGCCCAGGCAATTACCGACCAGTGAGTCTGACCTCAATGGTCGGTAAGTTGATGGAGAGGATTCTGAGAGATAGGATTTATGAGCATTTAGAGAAATTCAACATTAGCAGGAATAGTCAACACGGCTTTGTTAAGGGCAGATCGTGCCATATGAGCCTAGATGAATTCTTCGAAAATGTGACTGAACACATTGACAAAGGAAGAGCAATGGACGTGGGTAACATGGATTTCAGCAAGGCGTTTGATAAGATCCCCCATGCAAGACTTCTTGAGAAGGTGAGAGGGCATGGGATCCAAGGGGCTTTGGCCTTGTGGATCCAGAACTGGCTTGCCTGAGGAAGGCAGAGAGTGGTTGTGGATGGGTCTTTTTCTGCATAGAACAATACAGCACAGAACAGGCCCTTCGGCCTTCGATGTTGTGCCGACCAAAATAAAAAGCAATGCCCCTCCTAACTAAACCATTCCCTTCTCATCCATATACTTATCAACTAACCTCTTAAACGCCACCAAACTTGGCGCATCTACAACAGCTGCAGGCAGGGCATTCCACTCCCTAATCACTCTTTGAGTAAAGAACCTACCTCTGATATCCGTCCTATAACTCATACCCCTTAATTTAAAGCTGTGTCCCCTCGTGCTAGCTTTCTCCATCCTAGGAAAAAGGCTATCACTGTCCACCCTATCTAAACCTCTAATCATCTTATATGCTTCAATAAGATCCCCTCTTAGCCGCCTCCTTTCTAACGAAAACAACCTCAAATCCTTCAGCCTCTCTTCATAGGACCTGCCCTCCATACCAGGCAACATCCTGGTAAACCTCCTCTGTACCCTCTCCAATGCCTCCACATCTTTCTTATAATGTGGGGACCAGAACTGCACACAATACTCCAAGTGCGGCCGCACTAGAGTTTTGTACAGTTGCAACATGATGTTGCGGCTCCTAAATTCAATCCCCCTACCAATAAAAGCTAAGACTCCATATGCCTTCTTAACAACTTTATCCACTTGACTGCCTACTTTCAGGGATCTATTGACACATACACCAAGATCCTTCTGTTCCTCAACACTATTAAGAGCCCTACCATTAGCCCTATACTCTACACATTTATTGTTCCTGCCAAAGTGCATTACCTCACACTTTTCCACATTAAACTCCATTTGCCACCTCTCGGCCCAGCTCTGCAACTTGTCCAAGTCACTCTGTAAACTATAACACCCCTCTTCACTATCTACCACACCACCAACTTTAGTATCATCTGCAAATTTACTGATCCATCCCTCAATACCCTCATCCAGATCATTTATAAAAATTACAAACAGCAGGGGCCCCAAAACAGACCCCTGAGGCACACCACTCGTCACCGAACTCCACGATGAATATCTCCCATCAACCACCACCCTCTGTCTTCTATCTGCCAGCCAATTTCTAATCCAATTAGCTAAATCACCCTCTATTCCACACATCTGCATTTTCTGTAGAAGTCTTCCATGGGCCACCTTATCAAAAGCCTTACTAAAGTCCATATATACTACATCAACCGCCTTACCCCCATCCACCTCTCTGGTCACTTTCTCAAAAAAGTGGAGGTTGGTCACCAGTGGAGTGCCCCAGGGATCTGTTCTGGGACCCCTGCTGTTTGTCATTTTCATAAATGACCTGGATGAGGAAGTGGAGGGTTATCACTGACGATACAAAGGTTGGTGGTGTTGTGGATAGTCTATAGGGATGTCTGAAGTTGCAGTGAGACATAAATAGGATGCAAGACTGGGCGGAAAAGTGGCAGAT
This sequence comes from Sphyrna mokarran, assembly GCA_024679065.1. Lineage (NCBI taxonomy): Eukaryota > Metazoa > Chordata > Chondrichthyes > Carcharhiniformes > Carcharhinidae > Sphyrna > Sphyrna mokarran. The sequence continues at coordinate 991,205 of JAGIQG010000017.1, read as the reverse complement.
GGATTTCAACGCAGATAAATGTGTGGTGGTCCATTTTGGCAGGATCAGTGGGATGAAGGAGTATAATATCAAGGGTAGGAGTCTTGGCAGTGTTGAGAAGCAGAAGGATCTTGGGGTCCATGTCCATAGGTCTCTTAAATCTGCCCAGCAAGTGAAGGATGTGGTCAAGAAGGTATATGGTGTTCTGGCCTTCATTAATAGAGGAATTGAGTTTAGGAGTTGGGAGGTAATGCTGCAACTTTATAAGACCCTTGTCAGACCCCACTTGGAGTATTGTGGGCAGTTCTGGTCACCTCATATAGGAAGGATGTGGAAGCTATTGAGAGGGTGCAGAGGAGATTTACAAGGATGTTGGCTGGATTGGGGGGCATGCCATATGAAGATAGGTTGAGAGAGCTAGGTCTCTTCTCCCTGGAGAGACGAAGGTTGAGAGGCGACCTAATAGAGGTTTATAAGATGTTGAGAGGAATAGATAGGGTGGATTCTCAGAGGCTATTTCCCAGGGCTGAAATGGTCGCTACGAGAGGACACAGATTTAAGGTGCTGGGGGGCAAGTACAGAGGAGATGTTAGAGGTAAGTTTTTCACTCAGAGGGTGGTGAGTGAATGGAATCGGTTGCCGTCGGTGGTGGTAGAGGCGAACTCGCTGGGGTCTTTTAAGAGACTTCTGGATGAGTACGTGGGATTTAATGGGATTGGGAGTTACAGATAGTTCTATGGCCTGGTAGGTATGGATATGATCGGCACAACTTGTGGGCCAAAGGGCCTGTTTGTGCTGTGGTGTTCTATGTTCTAATACTGATCCTCTGACAGTGCAGCACTCCCTCAGCACTGACCCTCTGACAGTGCGGCACTCCCTCAGCACTGACCCTCTGACAGTGCGGCACTCCCTCAGCACTGACCCTCTGACAGTGCGGCACTCCCTCAGCACTGACCCTCTGACAGTGCGGCACTCCCTCAGCATTGACCCTCTGACAGTGCGGCACTCCCTCAGCGCTAGTCTCCTAACAAGGCAGCACCTGGCGATAGCCTAGTGGTGTTATCACTTGCCTTATTTTACTAAAATCCCTCTCTCCCCCAATTCAAAACTTTTCTCTATGACTTGACTGCTTCTTTGTCCATGACAAACTCAAATTGAACCATGTTTTGGTCACTATTGCTAAAATGCTTCCCCACCATCATCTATTGACTTGTCCAGCTTCATTCCTTAGAATTAAGCCCAACACACTTAGAGTCAGAGGTTTACATAATGGAAACAGGCCCTTCGGCCCAACTTGCCCATGCCGCTTTTTTTTAAACTCCTAAACTAATCCCATTTGCCCGCGTTTGGCCCATATCCCTCTGTACCCATCTTTCCAATGTAACTATCTAAATGCTTTTTAAAAGATAAAATTGTATCCACCTCTACTACTACCTCTGGCAGTTTGTTCCAGACAATCCCCTTAGTGAAAAAATTGCCCCTCTGAACACTTCTGTTTTTCTCCCCTCTCACCTTAAACCAATACCCTCTAGTTTTAGACTCTCCTACATTGGGAAAAGAAATTGACTATCCAGCTGATCTGTGCCCCTCGTTATTTTGTAGATGTTTATTAGGTCACTCCTCAGCCTCCTGTGCTTCGTTTAAAAAAATCCCAGTCTCTTTAGCCTCTCCTCATAATTCAACCCATCAAGTTCCAGTAGCATCCTAGTAAATCTTTTCTGCATTCTTTCTAGTTTAATAATATCCTTTCTATACTAGGGTGACCAGAATTGCACACATTATTCCAAGTGTGGCCTTATCAATGTCTTGTACAACTTCAACAAGACATCCCAACTCCTGTATTCAATGTTCTGAGCGATGAAACCAAGCATGCAAAATGCCTTCTTCACCGCTCTGTCCACCTGTGACTCCACTTTGAAGGAGCTATGAGCCTGTACGTCTAGATCTCTCTGTTGTGTAACTCTCCCCAACGCCCTATCATTAACTGAGTAAGTCCTGCCCTGGTTCAATCTACCAAAATGCATCCATCACCTTGCATTTGTCTAAATTAAGCACCATCTGCCATTCATCAGCCTAATTGATCAAGATCCTGCTACAATTGGAAATAACCTCTCACTGTCTACCATGTCACCAATCTTGGTGTCATCTGCAAACTTATTACCTTGCCCCCATGTTCTCATCCAAAAGATGTAGAGGTTATTACACTTCTTGCCTTGTTGGGCCCTCTACATATTAATCTAAAAAGTTCTCCTCTGCACATTTCAAGAAATCTACTCCATTCAAGCCCTTAACACTATGACTAACCCAGTTAGTATTGGAAAAATTGAAGTCACCGAATTATAATAATCCTATTACTGTTTTTACACACCTCCACAAATTGAGCACATTTTTGCTTCACAGTATCCTGCTGACTACCTGGAGGTTTGTAATAAACACTTAGCAATGTTCTTTAAATTCTAAGCTCTACCCACAAAGGTTCATTTGATGCCTCTCCAATGTATCATCTCTGGTTACTGTGGTAACTGACTCTTCCTTGTTTATCTCTTCCCATCTCGCCTGAAGATTTTATATCACAGAATGTTAAATTACCAATTGTGTCATTCCTTCAGCCATGTCTCTGTGATGACCAATGTATCGCACGTGTATTAATCATTGTCCTCAACTCATCCATTTTACCTGTAATACTCCTAGTTTTAAAGAGAGGCCATCCTGCCTGGCCTTACTCCCTTGCATTTTACAGCTGCATAGTGCAGCTGTAAATATGTGCTTAATCTGACTTGATTGTTTTACTGTATGATTCTGCTAACAGTCCCTTTCCCTTACCAAATTCTTTAAGAAAAAGTTATGAGAAGATTGCAAGCGTTTCTTTAGATACATGAAAGGTAAGTAATGTAGTAGTAGTAGTAATGGAGAACAAAGAAATGGCAGAGGAACTAAGTAGGTACTTTGCATCAGTGTTCACGGTAGAAGACATCAGTAACAACAAACTTTCGAGAGAGTCGGGGCAGAGGTGAGTATGGTGGTCATTACTATGGAGAAGGTGCTAGGCAAGCTGAAAGCTCTGAAAATGGATAAATTGCCCAGACCAGATGAATTACACTCCACAGTTCTGAAGGAGGTAACTGGAGAGATAGTGGAGGCTTAGTGTGATCTTTCAGGAATCACTAGAGGGTGGATTGAGCAGTCCCAGAGGTCTGGAAAATAGGTAATGTAACGCCTGTGTTTACAAAGGGAGGGAAGAAAAAGATGAGGAATTACAGGCCGGTTAGCCTGACCTTAGTCATTGGTAAGATTTTAGAATCCATTATTAAGGATGATATTTCAGAACACTTGGAAGTATATAAAATAGGACTAAGTCAACATGTTTTCGTCAAGGGGAGGTCATGCCTGACAAATGTGGATGTTATTCAGTTGGATTTCCAGAAGGCCTTGATAAGATGCCACACAGGAGGCTGCTGAATAGATAAAAGTCCAAGGTACTGACTTGGATGGAAGATTGGCTGACTGATAGAAAGTGTAAGGTGGGTTTGGCAGCTGGTGACTGGTGGAGTCCCATAGGGGTCAGTGTTGGGATCCCAACTTTTCAGTTTATATATCAGTGATCTAGATGAAGGAACTGAGGGTATTCTGGCTACGTTTTGCAGATGGTATAAAGGTAGATGGAGGGTCAGGTAGTATTGAAGACACAGAGAGACTGCAGAAGGACTGAGGCAGGTTTGGAAATGGACAAAGAAGCGGCAGACGGAATACGACATGGGAAAGTAATGCACTTTAGTAGGAAGAATAGAGGCATAGATTATTTTCTAAATGGGGAGAGAATTCAGAAATTGGAAGTGCAAAGGGACTTTGGGAGCCTTAGTTCAGGAATCTTTTCAGGTTAACTTTCAGGTTGACTTGGTAGTTAGGAAAGAAAATGCAATGTTAGCATTCATTTCAAAGGGACTAGAATACAAAAGCAGAGATATATTGCTGAGGCTTTATAAGACTCTGGTGAGAATACATTTAGAATATTGTGAGCAATTTTAGGCTCCTTATCTAAGCAAGGATGTGCTGGTCTTGAAGAGGGTCCAGGGGAGCTTCATGGGAATGATCCCAGCAATGAAAAACTTGAAGTATGAGGAGTGCCTGAGGACTCGGGGTCTGTACTCAATGGAATATAGAAGAATGAGAGGGATCTAAATGAATCTTAAGAGTACTGAAAAGCCTGAATAGAGGGAATGTGGGAAAGATTAGTAGGAGAGACTGGGATTCGAGGGCACAACCTCAGAGTAAAGGGACAACCCTTTAGAACTGAGATGAGGAGAAATTTCTTCAGCCAGAGGGTGGTGAATCTTTGAAATTCATTGTCACAGAAGGCTATGGAGGCCAGGTCATCGAGAGTATTGAAGACAGAGCTCGGCGAGTTCTTGATTCATAAGGGGATCAAAATTTATGGAGGAAAAGAGGGAGAATGGGGTTGGGAAACTTAGCAGCCACGATTGGTAACAGAATAGACTCGATGGGCTGAGTGGCCTAATTCTGCTCCTAAATCTTATGGTTTAACTTTGTGTGGTTTGAGATTCAAAGCTCAATCTGTTGGCATAATTTTTTACTTCAGTATTGAAGAGATTCTGGCTGAGACTGATTCTGAAGATGAGGGAAATGAGAAAAGAGAGAAAGCAACAAAAAAACGATCACTCCGGAAGAGCTCCGCGTGGCTGAAAGAAGGAGAAGAGGACGATCCCCTCAATTTCCTGGATCAGAAGGTGGCACAGAGAGTGCTGGGTAAGGGTATAAGTGATGGGAATGCTAGTAGGCATTCAGTCCCTGGGGTCTGTTTTGTCATTCAGTAAAATTGTGGCTTCTCCTGAAGCTCAGCTGCACTTTCCCACATTATCTTCATGTGATTGGATTCTCTTAGACTTCAAAAAAGACAAAAGGGCAGGCAGTAAAGTGAGTGTTTGAGAAGTGGGAGAGAGAAGTGTTTGTTGTGAAAGATAGTGCTGTCAGGAAGGGGTTCTGGGTTTCTCCATTGAGTCATTGTAGGAGCAGAGAGAATGCATTTCCTTATGCTGTCTGTTGAGTTGTTTTAGAGGTGTGGAGCTATTCCTTTTTTTTCTATTCATTCGTGGAATACGGCTGTCGCTGGCTAGCCAGCATTAATTGCCCATCCCTAATTGCCTGAGGGCAGTTAAAAGTCAACTACATTGCTGCGGGATCTGGAATCACATGTAGGACAGACCAGATAAGGACAGCAGATTTCCATCCTCAAAGGACATTAGTGAACCAGATGGGTTTTCCGACAATTCACAGTGGTTTCATGTCATTAGCAGATTCTTAGTTCCAGATATTTTTTATTGAATTCAAATTCTAACATTTGCTGTGGCAGGATTCAAACCTGGGTCCCCAGAACATTAGCTGAGTTTCTGGAATAATAGTCTGACAATAATATCACTAGGCCATCGCTTCCAATCCTGTGCCAGGACTCCAGGATTGGATTGCCAGTTAGGGACTTAGAGTGATAGAAGTTTACACAAGGAAACAGGCCCTCCGGCCCAACCTGTCCATACCGCTCTTTTTTTAAAACCGCCTAAGCTAATCCCAATTGCCCGCATTTGGGCCATATTTCTCTATACCGATCGTACCTATGTAACTGTCTGAATGCTTTTTAAAAGACAAAATTGTACCTTCCTCTACTACTACCTCTGGCAGCTTGTTCCAGTCACTCAGTACCCTCTGTGTGAAAAAATTGCCCCTCTGGACACTTCTGTTTTTCTCCCCCCTCACCTTAAAAATCCATGTCCTCTAATTTTAGACCCCCCTATCTTTTGGGAAAAGATATTGACTATCTAGCTGATCTGTGCCCCTCTTTATAGACCTCTATAAGACTACCCCTCAGCCTCCAATGCTCCAGAGAAAGAAGTCCCAGCCTATTCAGCCTCTTCTTATGACTCAAACCATTGAGTCCCGGTAGCATCCTAGTAAACGTTTTCTGCACTTTTTCTGGTTTAATAATATGATTTATATAATAGGGCAACCAGAAGTGTACACAGTATTCCAAGTGTGGCCTTACCAATGTCTTATACAACTTCAACAAGACGTCCCAGCTCCTGTATTCAGTGTTCTGACCAATGAAACCAAGTATGCCGAATGCTTTCTTCACCACTCTGTCCACCTGTGACTCCACTTTCAAGGAGCTATGAACCTGTACCCCTAGATCCCTTTGTTCTGTAACTCTCCCCAATGTCCTACCATTAAAGTCCTGCCCTGGTTCAATCTACTAAATTGCATCACCTCACATTTGTCTAAATTAAACTCCATCTGTCATTTGTCAGCCCACTGACCCCATTGATCAAGATCCCGCTGCAATTGGAGATAACTTTCTTCACTATCTACCATGCCACCAATCTTAGTACTATCTGCAAATTTACTAACCATGTCCCCTATATTCTCATCCAAATCATTAATATAAATGACAAATAACAGTGAGCCCAGCACTGATCCCTGAGTCACAGGCCTGCAGTTTGAAAAACAATTCTCTACAGCCACCAGAAGCCAATTTTGTATCCATTTAGATACCTCATCCTGGATCCTGTGAGATTTAACCTTATGCAACAACATATCATGTGATATCTTATCAAAGGCCTTGCCAAAGTCCATGTAGACAACATCAACTGCACTGCCCTCATCTACCTACTCGGTTACCCCTTCAAAAAACTCAATCAAATTTGAGACACGATTTTCCACTTACAAAACTATGCTAATTGTCCCTAAAAGTGTCTCTAAATACTGTCTCTCAGAATACCTTCCAACAGTTTACCACCACAGATATGAAGCTCACTGGCCTGTAGTTCCCAGGCTTTTCTCTGCAGCCCTTTTTAAACAAAGGCGCAACATTTGCCACTCTCTGATCTTCAGGCACCTCACCCGTGGTGGGCTATTTGGGTTGATGAGTTTCCAGCTAATCAACAAGGGCAGCTTTTCTTCCACCTTATTAAATCTTGCAATCTTTTTTACAGCGACTAAACCAGAACTAAGGACGAAAACCAACATCAAACACCAATTCCCAGTGACGCCAGATGGCCGGTTGGTTATCGGTCAGGAGACAAAGGACGTACAAATGAACGGTGAATATCCTGGGTAGTTTTACACTCGCTGTACGTGAAGCCCATCCTCAAGCACAGCCAGAGATCACTAAAGCTCTTCAGCTCCCTTTCCTGGTTGGTGCGGCGCGAGGTGCCCCTCCAGCCGGTGCGGCGCGAGGCGCTCCTCTAGAGTCACTGCTGGAAGTTTTCCCAGTTGGGCAGTCAGTACATCTCCAGATCATAGCTGGGAGACAGAGTCTCTGAGTCACAGTTGGGAACAGAAGTGTGATGTCCCTAGTTGGGGTCAGCTTTCAGTCAGGTGTTGGGGAAATTGCATGCTGGTTTGGTTACTTGAAGTTAACTTGACGTTGGTATAAATTGCTTTCTTATCAGATTCTGAGGATGAAGCGAATGAAATCTTGGAGGAAGTTGGTGTGAAAACGGTGAGTGCTTGTCTTCATTTTGTTGAATCTGTTCTCATTATTCCAGCTTCCCACACTTGATTAGCATCATCAGCCTCTGAGCAACCTCGATCTTTGTTGTCTGTCCCAAGCACGCTCCTATCGTCCAGTCTCTCCCCTGCTTCCCCAGTCTCCCCCACCCTCCCCCCACCCTATCTGCCACTCTCCTCCCTCCCCAGTACCTCAGTCTCCCCCTGTCTCTGGTCTCTGCCCTTGTCTCTCCATCCCCGCTGGTTTCTGCTCCCCCCATCACTCTATCACTCTGTCACTCTGTCATTCTCTCTCTCTCTCTCTCTCTCTCTCTCTCTCTCTGTGTCCCTATTTTAATTCTTGGTTTGAATTTGTTTTCTCTAGAAAACTGTACAGAAGCAGAAGTTTAAAAGTGCTGATGATGAGGTTGAGGTGGATTCATTCTATAAAGGTATGTTGAAAATTCTCCCTGCACTCTTTCCATGGTTGAATATTCCATCCCCATTCCCCTCTACATATTGCCATTGGACACTTAAAGGTTGCTCTGCCTCTCCACAAGATTGAGATCCATGGAATAGGATATCCACTTTCCAATTGAATCAAAACTTGGCTCAAGGACAGTATATAGCAAGTCACAACAATGGTCGTTTTTCGGGTTGGAGGAAAGTAGATTGTGTATTCCAAAAGGATCACTACTAGGACCATTGGTTTTTTTTTGCTATATATAAATGACTTGCATATTGAAATATAGAATAAAATTCCAAAATTTGCTGGTGAAAGCAAATTTGCGGATAGTGAGGATGATACCAATTCCCTTCAACATGAAGCAGGCAAGTGACGGGGGAGTTAACGTCAGATGTCTTCTTCAGTGCTCTCTCCGACTTCAAGATCATGGCTGACATTTGACCTCAATCCTAAAGGATGTGTAGGAGCGGAGGGATCTGGGGGATAATTGTGCACAAATCATTTCAAAGTGGTAGGCAGGTTGAGACAATTGTTTAAAAAAAACACGTAGAATTGTGGGCTTTATAAATAGCAGTGTTGAGTACAAAATTAAAGAGATAAACCTTTATAAAATACTGTTTCAGTCTTATTGTATTCATTTCTGGGCAGTGTTACGAAAGATGTTAAGACGTTGGAGAACTTGCAGCAAAAATTCATGAGATTGGTTTCAGGGATGTGGAACTTCAGCTATTTGGATAGATTGAAGAAGCTAAGATGATTTTCCATGAGGAAGAAAGGCTTGAGAGAAGATGTTTTTCATGAAGGGATTGGAGGGAGTGGATAGGGGAGTTCCTATTGCTTAAGGGTTGCAACTCATGACACAGATTTAAGGTGAATGGCAAAAGAACCAAATGTGACATTCTGCACGGTGGATCAGCGGTTAGCACTGCTACCTCTCAGTGCCAAAGACCCAAATTTGATTCTAGCTTTGGATCATAGAACAATACAGCACAAACAGGCCCTTCGGCCCACGAGTTGCACCGATCACATCTACCAATCCACAGACCTATCTATAACCCCCTATCCATTCTCCGATTGAAGTTGTATGTTCTCTCTGTGTCTACATGGGTTTCCTCTGGGTGTTCCAGTTTACTCCCACTGTCCAAAGACGTGCAAGTTAGGTGGATTGGCCATGCTAATTTGTCCTTTAGTGTCTCAAGATGTGAGGTTACAAGATAGGGCCGGGGTGGTACGCTGTGTCAGAGATTCAGTGTAGACTTGATGGGGCGAATGACCTCCTTCTGCACTGTAGGAATTCTGTGATTCGAAGACAAATCCCCCAGAGTTTATGGTTGGGATTTGGACTTTGCTGCCTGAGAGTTCAGGAAGTGGATCAACATCTGATAAGAAATTACATATCCGTGAGGAAAGCCTGATGGAATGGGCAAGGCCATATTAATACCACCTATGCTGTACATTCTCTGCTTGCCTACTGCTCTACCAGCCCTTACCTATTACAATAACCTTTCATATGGCATCTTATCAAAAGTTTCCTGAACATCCAACAATACTACATCAATTCAGAACTACTCTGCTAGTTAATTCTCAAAAACTCTTTAATAGCTTAGTCAGACATACAAAGAGCAAAGCACACGAACAATCCACTCAGACCTCCAAGCCTGCAGCAATCATGCTGTCCAACTGGACCAAAATCCCCTGCCCTTCCAGGGGCCATATCCTTCTATTCTCATCCTATTCATGTATTTGTCAAGATGCCCTTTAGAAGTCACCAGTGCCTCCGCATGATTTCCCTTCTGCAAAACCTTGTTGACCCTGCTAAATCAAATTATGGTTTTCTGAATGCACTGCTAACATTTCCTTAATAATTCTAGTGACTGATGTCACTGTGCTTTCATTCTCTCTTTTCTCTCTCCTTTTTGGTTTAGTTGGGTCACTTTGCTGCCCTTTTGGTCCATGAGGACGGTTTTAGAATGTCACGAATTCTTCAAAATCAAAACAATGCAGCCACTAACTCTGTAGCTACCTCTGGGATATAGATCATCCGGCTCCAGAGTTTTGTCAAATATAAATCCCATTAACTTCTCCAGTAATCCTTGCTAATTTTTTTTTTGTTCTTTTTTTGTTCATGGGATGTGTGCACTGCTGGCTAGGCCAGCATTTATTGCCCATCCTTAATTGTCCTTCAGAAGGAGGTGGTGAGCTGCCTTCTTGAACCATTACAGTCCTTGAGGTGTAGGTATACCCAGAGTGCTGCTAGGGACAGTATTCCAGGATTTTGACGCAGTGAAGGAATGATGATATATTGCCAAATCAGGATGCTGAGGGACTTGGAGGAGAGCTTGCAGGTGGTGGTGCTCTCAGGTACCTGCTGCCCTTATCTTTCTAGTTCACCGCTTTCAAAACATGGAATCTTTTTCCTCTTCAAAAAGTACTGAAGGAACTTGAGAAACATTCTTATGAAAAACTACCTCTCTCAAAGAATGATGAATCTGTGGAATTCACTACCCCAGAATACGGTGGATGCTGGGACATTGAATAAATTAAAGGAGGAGCTACATAAAATTTTAATTAGTTATGGATTGAAAGGTTATGGAGACCAGGGAGGAAAGTAAAATTGAGGCTGAGATGTGATCAGCCATGATCATATTGAATGGCAGAGCAGGCTTAAAGAGCTCAACTGCCTCCTCTTACTCTGAGTTCTTGTTATTGTCTCAAAGAGCCAAACTATAAGAAATTGTTGTTTTCATGGAATGCCTGTGGTGCAAATTCAATAAGCCAAATGGCCTCCTTCTACAACAAAAGAGGCCATTTAGCCTATTGGGTCTGCACCAACTCTCTGACTCGCACTCATTCTCTCTCTCACGCACACATCCTCACACAATCATCTCTCAACCTCACACAATCATCCTGCCCTCGCCCAGTTGTCCGCCCTCATCCAGCCGCTGGCTACCCTCGGCCGCTCGCCGCCCGCTCTTGCCCACTTGCCGCTCGCTGTCTCACATGGGGAAGCAGAGAGGTTTTGGGTTTTATCTGTTCTTGTGATGTCTGTTCTTCCTTCTTCCCTTATTAATTTGTGGTGAATGTTTCAGCCGGAGGTTCTGGGATTCACAGACCAACATTTTCAAAGAGAAGTAAAGAGTATGGTGCAGAGTATAGATCAGTGGTGAGTATTAACTATCTGTGAAGGAATGGCAGACACTGTCTGATTCTGCGTTGTCTCAGTGAGATTAAACATTTCAATGCTGATTTGTTTTTTTTTCTGAAATGATTTTAATAATTCTGCGAGCTTTGACAAAGGGTCGTCTGGACTTGATATGTCAAGACTGTTCTCGCCTTACAGATGCTGCGAGACCTGCTGAGATTTTCCAGCATTTTCTCTTTTGGTTTCAGTTTTCAGCATCTGCAATAATTTGCAGTTATTTATTTATTTAACAATTCTGCTGTTTCCTCAGTGAATCTGATCAGATTTTGACATTTTCGTCTCTCATTTTCAGAAAGGAAGAGGGGATGTGAAACGGCGAGGAAAGCCAGATCCTTTTGCCTATATCCCACTTGACAAATCACAGCTGAATCGAAGGTGAGGCTTGACTATTGCTGGGTGGTAGGGATGGCTCGCAACAGTAGCATGTGTAGCTGGTGATGAGGGACTGTGACCTTGATTGGTGTAAATGGAGGGCAGTGTGGCGGAGCCATTCACAGCAAGTTTGAACTGTTGTTTCTAAAAAAAACTTCTTTCTTTCTGAAGGAAAAAGGCGAAGATGTTTGGCCAATTCAAGGGTCTGGTTAAAGGTGCACAGAGAGGAGCAGAAGCTGGCCGCAGATTACGGAGAAGGAAAAGGACGATGTAACGATTTGACGGACTGAGAGAAACTGCTGCTATCTGAGAATCTCAAATCCATCACCTTATTTTTCTCTTAATAGAATGAAATTAAATATTTTCAGAACTTCAATTAAGTGCAGCCTTTATTGAAGCTCAGCTGTTGAAGAGTCAGAAAGGCATGAATTGTGGGTTGTTGATGATTTCCAAAGTGATCCTGTGACAGGATCTGCTCTGGTTCTGGCTACAGTTACTCCTTCCCATAGCAACATCCTCACTGATTTCTCCTTGAAAGAACCTCTATACAAAGTCATCTTCCACACATTCAATTAATATGAACACAGGCAACCTGAACCAGTCTCTTTTTGCTCCAGCTGCATGGATAGGTTTCATTTGTTAATGGGATGTGATATCACTGACTAGACCAGCATTTATTGCCCCTCATGAGTGCAGTCCCTAAGGTGTAAGTACACCCATAATGATGTTAGAGAAGGAGTTCCAGGATCTTGTCCCAGAGACACTGAAGTGTTGGCAGCACACTAACGGTCAGGATGCTGAGTGAATTGGAGGGGAAACCTCCAGGTTGCGTGAAGGGAAATGGTGGGTAAGACTTTAGGGGACTAGATTGTGGGCCAGACACCAGGAATCTGTGGGAGGGGAGCTGGTGGGGTTTGTGGAGGGCAGATGTGGTGAAGAATAGTGTGGGAGGAGGGCAATGAGGTTCTATATCCTGATCCTGATATATCTTGATCTATATCCTGCTGTATCTTCTGATAGTCCTCATCGCTGCCCACAGATCCACCCACCTTTGTGTCAACCGCAAACTTCTAATCAATCTGGTTAAAAGGAAAAAAGAGGCTTATGTCAGGATGAGGCTTGAAGACTCAGTTAGTGCAATGGATAGCTATAGATTAGCCAGGAGGGAGCTAAAGAGTGAATTGAGGAGAGCTAAGAGGGGACACGAGAAGACTTTGGCTGATAGGATTAAGGAGAATCCTCAAGCTTTCTTTAGATATGTTAAGAATAGAAGATTGGTTAGGGCAAGATTAGGGCCAGTCATAGACAGCAGTGGGAAGTTGTGCGTGGCGCCTGAAGAGATTGGTGAGGCACTGAATAAATATTTCTCTTCGGTATTCACGCAGAGTGCTGGAAATGTAGCTATGGAGAACACTGAGGCACAGGGTTGCAAATTGGGAAGTATTGTAGTAGATAGGGAGGATGTGTTAGAAATTCTCGAGGGTTTGAAGTTGGATAAGTCCCCTGGGCCGGACGGGATTTACCCTAGGCTTCTCTGGGAGGCAAGAGAGGAGATTGCAGAGCCTCTGGCTCTGATCTTCAGGTCGTCGTTGATTACGGGTGTGGTTCCGGAGGACTGGAGGATAGCGAATGTGGTCCCGTTGTTCAAGAAGGGGAAGAGAGACCTTCCAGGGAATTATAGGCCAGTGAGTCTTGCTTCTGTTGTGGGCAAAGTATTGGAGAGAATTATTAGGGATAGGATTTATAGTTATTTAGAGAGGAATGAATTGATTGGGGATAGTCAGCATGGTTTTGTGAAGGGTAGGTCGTGCCTTACTAACCTTATTGAGTTTTTTGAAAAAGTGACCAAAGGGGTGGATGGGGGTAAGGCAGTTGATGTGGTATATATGGACTTTAGTAAGGCGTTTGATAAGGTGGCCCATGGAAGACTTCTGCAGAAAATGCAGATGTATGGGATAGAGGGTGATTTAGCTAATTGGATTAGGAATTGTCTAGCAGATAGAAGACAGAGGGTGGTGGTTGATGGGAGATATTCATCGTGGAGTTCGGTGACAAGTGGTGTGCCTCAGGGGTCTGTTTTGGGGCCCCTGCTGTTTGTAATTTTTATAAATGATCTGGATGAGGGTATTGAGGGATGGATTAGTAAATTTGCGGATGACACCAAAGTCGGAGGAGTGGTAGATAGTGAAGAGGAGTGTTATAGTTTGCAGAGAGACTTGGACAAGTTGCAGAGCTGGGCCGAGAGGTGGCAAATGGAGTTTAATGTGTAAAAGTGTGAGGTAATGCACTATGGCAGGAATAATAAATGTGTAGAGTATAGGGCTAATGGTAGGATTCTTAATAGTGTTGATGAACAGAGGGATCTTGGTGTATTTGTGCATAGATCCCTGAAAGTAGGCAGTCAAGTCGATAAGTTTGTTAAGAAGGCATATGGAGTCTTAGCTTTTATTGGTAGGGGGATTGCATTTCGGAGCCGCAACGTCATGTTGCAACTGTACAAAACTCTAGTGCGGCCGCACTTGGAGTATTGTGTGCAGTTCTGGTCCCCACATTATAAGAAAGATGTGGAGTCATTGGAGAGGGTACAGAGGAGGTTTACCAGGATGTTGCCTGGTATGGAGGGCAGGTCTTATGAGGAGAGGCTGAGGGATTTGAGGTTGTTTTCGTTAGAAAGGAGGCGGCTAAGAGGAGACCTTATCGAAACATATAATATGATTAGAGGTTTAGATAGGGTGGACAGTGATAGCCTTTTTCCTAGGATGGAGAAAGCTAGCACGAGGGGACACAGCTTTAAATTAAGGGGTGATAGTTATAGGACGGATATCAGAGGTAGGTTCTTTACCCAGAGGGTGTTAGGGAGTGGAATGCCCTGCCTGCGGCAGTTGTAGATGCGCCAAGTTTGGTGGCGTTTAAGAGGTTAGTTGATAAGTTTATGGAAGAGAAGGGAATGGTTTAGTTTGGAGGGTCATTGCTTTTTTATTCATAATTGGTCGGCACAACATCGAAGGCCGAAGGGCCTGTTCTGCGCTGTAATGTTCTATGTTCTAATCCAGTTACATTTTCCTCCAAATCATTTATATATATTACAAACAGCAAAGATCCCAGCACTGATCCCTGAGGAATACCATTTGTCACATGCCTCCATTCAGAAATGCACCCTTCCACTTCTATCTTCTATCTTTGAACAAAGAACAAAACAGCACGGGAAACAGGCCCTTCGGCCCAACGAGCCCGCGCCGCCACCCCAATGTTCCCACCACTACTCGCGATCCCTGTCCATGTTTATAGATCTATGGATTAAAAACCAAATTTGAGACAATTTAGGGAGAATTTGTTTTGCAATTAGCCTAAGAGCACATCTTTGGGATGTGGGAGGAAACCGGAGCGCCCGGAGAAAACCCACACAAGCACGGGGAGAATGCGCAAAGAGCAGTCCTCTCACGACCCATTGTGTGTATGCTCCTCGTTAGACAACAAGGTGGACCAAAGCACCTGTAGGATAAAAACAAGTACATCAATATCATCATCTATTTACACACTTCCCAGGGACTCCCAAGGCTCATGATCCCTATTTTAAATCAGTTTTCTATACCCCTCCATATCCATTCTGTTCATGTGCCCATCTAAGTATCTCTTAAATAACGATAATGACCAAGCCAGTTTTGTATCCATCTTGCCAGCTCACCTCTGATCCCATCCAACTCAACCTTCTGCATCAGTCTGCCATGAGGGACCTTGTCAAAAGCCTTAGTGAAGTCCATGTAGACAATATCTCTCTTCACAGATGCTATCAGACCTGCTGAGATTTTCCAGCATTTTCTGTTTTGTTTCAGATTTCAGTATCTGCAATATTTTGCTTTTAAACTTCTTCAGTATCTGAGGAATTATAGATGTTACTGAACTTTGTGCATGTTCCTTATGGAACTCACCCAGTGTTGAAGTGTAGATACTTGGAACTATTTTGAGTTGAAAGGCAGAACACATTCTGAATCATTTGGGGATGTATATCATTGAGAGCACTGTTTCATCACTCAGTGCATATCATGTTAGGTAAAAGGGAATGTCAGTATAAGAGGCTGGGTAAAGGTGGAGCCAAGCAACTTGGTGGGCACTGGTTGATCAATGGTACATCATGGTCCTTCCCATGATCAGAGATAACCTATCATGCCCATTTTCTACATCAGTCATATTGAGTTACCTTTCTTACCTTAATTTAACCTTTTTAGTTCTTATATGTGTTCTTTTTAGTTCTTTTATGCAGATAAATGTGTAGTGGTCCATTTTGGCAGGAATAATGGGTTGAAGGAGTACAATATAAGGGGTAGGAGTCTTAGTTGTGTTGAAAAGCAGAAGGATCTTGGGGGCCGGGTCCATAGGACTCTTAAATCGGCCTCGCAGGTAGAGGATGTGGTCAAGAAGGTGTACGGTGTACTGGCCTTCATTAATCGAGGAACAGAATTTAGGAGTCAGGAGGTAATGATGCAGCTCTATAAGACCCTTGTCAGACCCCACTTGGAGTACTGTGCGCAGTTCTGGTCGCCTCACTATAGGAAGGACGTGGAAGCTATTGAGAGGGTTCAGAGGAGATTTACAAGGATGTTGCCTGGATTGGGAGGCATGGCTTATGAAGATAGGTTGAGGGAGCTGGGACTCTTCTCATTGGAGAGACGTAGGTTGAGAGGCGACCTGATAAGAGGTTTATAAAATGTTGAGAGGAATAGATAGGGTGGACTCTCAGAGACTATTTCCTCGAGCTGAAATGGTCACTACGAGAGGAGACAGATTTAAGGTGCAGGAAAGCAAATACAGAGGAGATGTTAGAGGTAAGTTTTTCACTCAGAGGGTGGTGAGTGAATGGAATCGGCTGCCGTCGGTGGTGGTAGAGGCGAACTTGCTGGGATCTTTTAAGAGACTTCTGGATGAGTATATGGAAACGAATGGGATAGGGGGTTATAGATAGGTCTGTGGATTGGTAAGTATAGAAATGATCGGCGCAACTTGTGGGCCGAAGGGCCTGTTTGTGCTGTAGTGTTCTATGTTCTATATCTACATTGCACTCCTTCCACAGCCAATTTGTGCAGCTGGAAATCCAAAATTAAAAACAGAAAATGCTGCAAACAATCAACAAGTCTGGCCATAGCTGAGAGCAAATCTTTTGAGTCTCTGTAAAAAGGGGTGTTTGATAAATAGCAAATCATTAATGTAGCAGTGTGCAGCCAAATTACCGTAGAATCCAAATTACTCCTTTAAACTGCTTTAGTTTGACAGAGAAATAACCATCAGACAATAATTCAGACACTGAATTAGCAAATAATATCAAAGTGTATTAGTTATAAGCAAAACAAAATAGCAAGGCACTTGTGTGGAGATCTAATAGAGGTGTAAAGTTTATGAAGGTATAGATAGAGTAAACAAGGTTAAGCTTTTTATTTGGACGAGGGGTCCAAATAGCACGAGGGGTCACGGGCTTAGGGTGAGGGGGGTAAGGTATAATTTGGATGCGAGAGGGTGTTTTTTCACTCAGAGGGTGATGGGGGTATGGAATGCGCTGCCAAGTAAAGCGGTGGAGGCAGGTACTCTGGAGTTATTGAAGAAATATTATTGAATGGGCACATGAACAGAATGGGAATGGAAGGGTATAGAAAACTGATTTAAAATAGAGATCATGAGCCTTGGGAGTCCCTGGGAAGTGTGTAAATAGATGATGATATTGATGTACTTGTTTTTATCCTACAGGTGCTTTGGTTCACCTTGTTGTCTAACAAGGGGCATACACACGATAGGTCGTGAGAGGGCGGCTCTTGGATTTTTTTTTGAGAGCATCCTAGTGCTTCACGTCGTTAGTGTACGCTTGACCTGGATCATTTGATGGGCAACACGACAGCTCAGTGACTATCGCTGTGCTGTGCCGATACATGGATTTGGGCCTGTGTCTGTGGGACTTTGCACATTCTCCCTGTGCTTGCGTGGGTTTTCTCCGGGTGCTCCGGTTTTCTCCCACATTCCAAAGATGTGTTCTTAGGCTGACTGGCAGAAAAAATTCTCCCTAACTTGTCTCAAATGTGGTTTCAATGCATAGACCTATTAAACATAGAAGGGATCACAGGTAGAAGTGGGAACATCAAGGTGGCGGTGTGGACTTGTTGGGCCGAAGAGCCTGTTTCCTGTGCTGTTTTGTTCTTTGTCAACCAAAGACTCATCAATTAACTAAAGATTGATCAATCAATTTAATGAACTAAAACTTGCCAAATAATTAATTGGTGCAATTAAAGGTAAAGTTTGATTGCCAAAACTCTACGGATGACACATCTTCAAATAGAACATAGAACATTACAGCACAGAACAGGCGCTTCGGCCTTCGATGTTGCGCCGACCAATATAAAAAGCAATGCCCCTCCAAACTAAACCATTCCCTTCTCTTCCATATACTTATCAACTAACCTCTTAAACGCCACCAAACTTGGCGCATCTACAACTGCTGCAGGCAGGGCATTCCACTCCCGAACCACCCTTTGGGTAAAGAACCTACCTCTGATATCCGTCCTATAACTATCACCCCTTAATTTAAAGCTGTGTCCCCTCGTGCTAGCTTTCTCCATCCTAGGAAAAAGGCTATCACTGTCCACCCTATCTAAACCTCTATTCATCTTATATGTTTCGATTAGGTCCCCTCTTAGCCGCCTCCTTTCTAACGAAAACAACCTCAAATCCTTCAACCTCTCTTCATAGGACCTGCCCTCCATACCAGGCAACATCCTGGTAAACCTCCTCTGTACCCTCTCCAATGCCTCCACATCTTTCTTATAATGTGGGGACCAGAACTGCACACAATACTCCAAGTGCGGCCGCACTAGAGTTTTGTACAGTTGCAACATGATGCTGCGGCTCCTAAATTCAATCCCCCTACCAATAAAAGCTAAGACTCCATATGCCTTCTTAACAACTTTATCCACTTGACTGCCTACTTTCAGGGATCTATTGACACATACCAAGATCCTTCTGTTCCTCAACACTATTAAGAGCCCTACCATTAGCCCTATACTCTACACATTTATTGTTCCTGCCAAAGTGCATTACCTCACACTTTTCCACATTAAACTCCATTTGCCACCTCTCGGCCCAGCTCTGCAACTTGTCCAAGTCACTCTGTAAACTAAACACCCCTCTTCACTATCTACCACTCCTCCAACTTTAGTGTCATCTGCAAATTTACTGATCCATCCTTCAATACCCTCATCCAGATCATTTATAAAAATTACAAACAGCAGGGGCCCCAAAACAGACCCCTGAGGCACACCACTTGTCACCGAACTCCACGATGAATATCTCCCATCAACCACCACCCTCTGTCTTCTATCTGCCAGCCAATTCCTAATCCAATTAGCTAAATCACCCTCTATTCCACACATCTGCATTTTCTGTAGAAGTCTTCCATGGGCCACCTTATCAAACGCCTTACTAAAGTCCATATATACTACATCAACCGCCTTACCCCCATCCACCTCTCTGGTCACTTTCTCAAAAAACTCAATGAGGTTAGTAAGGCATGACCTACCCTTCACGAAACCATGCTGACTATCCCCAATCAATTCATTTCTCTCTAAATAACTATAAATCCTATCCCTAATAATTCTCTCCAATACTTGCCCACAACAGAAGTAAGACTCACTGGCCTATAATTCCCTGGAAGGTCTCTCTTCCCCTTCTTAAACAATGGGACCACATTCGCTATCCTCCAGTCCTCCGGAACCACACCCGTAACCAACGAGGACCTGAAGATCAGAGCCAGAGGCTCTGCAATCTCCTCTCTTGCCTCCCAGAGAATCCTAGGGTAAATCCCGTCCGGCCCAGGGGACTTATCCAACTTCAAACCCTCGAGAATTTCTAACACATCCTCCCTATCTACTACAATACTTCCCAATTTGCAACCCTGTACCTCTGTTCTCCATAGCTACATTTCCAGCACTCTGCGTGAATACCGAAGAGAAATATTTATTCAGTGCTCCCAATCTCTTCAGGCTCCACGCACATTCCCACTGCTGTCTATGACGATTCTTAATAGTGTTGATGAACAGAGGGATCTTGGTGTATTTGTGCATAGATCCCTGAAAGTAGGCAGTCAAGTCGATAAGGTTGTTAAGAAGGCATACGGAGTCTTAGCTTTTATTGGTAGGGGGATTGAATTTCGGAGCCGCAACGTCGTGTTGCAACTATACAAAACTCTAGTGCGGCCGCACTTGGAGTATTGTGTGCAGTTCTGCTCCCTACAGTATAAGAAAGATGTGGAGGCATTGGAGAGGGTACAGAGGAGGTTTACCAGGATGTTGCCTGGTATGGAGGTCATGTCTTATGAGGAGAGGCTGAGGGATTTGAGGTTGTTTTCGTTAGAAAGGAGGCGGCTAAGAGGGGACCTTATCGAAACATATAAGATGATTAGAGGTTTAGATAGGGTGGACAGTGATAGCCTTTTTCCTAGGATGGAGAAAGCTAGCACGAGGGGACACAGCTTTAAATTAAGGGGTGATAGTTATAGGACGGATATCAGAGGTAGGTTCTTTACCCAAAGGGTGGTTCGGGAGTGGAATGCCCTGCCTGCGCCAAGTTTGGTGGCGTTCAAGAGGTTAGTTGATAAGTTTATGGAAGAGAAGTGAATGGTTTAGTTTGGAGGGGCATTGCTTTGTTTTCATAATTGGTTGGCGCAACATCGAAGGCCAAAGAGCCTGTTCTGCGCTGTAATGTTCTATGTTTGTCCAATATTACAACAATAATCTTCACATTGATAAGAATCTTGCTCCTGTCCACAAGGATCAAAATTGTTCTCCTACATTTGGTACACAAAACAATATGGTTCCTGCAAGCAGCCATGTTGCATGTTGTAAATAGCTAATTGGTTAATAATCCAAACTTACATGAACTTTTAAGACACTGCACTATGAAATTAAGAGAGATTATAGGCTTTCAATGGAATAGACAGGGTTTAAAAGGTTTCAGCTTTCTAGGAAGGTTCAAACTTTAAACTGTGAAGAAAGGACTGCCTTCCCCCATGACATCTTCTCTCAGAGGACTTCAAAGCAGCCTGCTCACATCCTTAGCTTCGTGGGGAAATTCTTGCTGCATAAGTCAGATCTGATTTAAAAACTTGCAACTGTCCAAAGGTCATGAAAATTAAAGTGAGCAAGCCTCTTCAAAGTTTCACAAGTGACAGGCAGGAATGAAGGGTGCACAATTTCTGAACAGCCAGGCTGGCCGGCACAAATTACAGGACATGTAAATTTGCATCCATCACCCGAATCCCACCTGACAGACACTCCCAGCAACACCACAATTCATTCCTGTTTTTATGCCAGTGTGAGCACTCAGCCTGAAAATGGAGAATTATGGCTCCTTTTTGTAAAGCTTTCCTTCATGCTGTCAAAGTTTGTGCTTTGTCCATTATAAATCCCTATATTATAGTTACAATACAAACTACCTATACAACTTCATCATATAGTAATTACATCTACTGCTAATGATGTCGCTGGTGTAATTAAAGCACGAGAAGTTTCCATTTCAAACACAGATTTTTTTTTAAGTCATTCAAGGGATGTGGCCAGACCAGTACATATTGCCCATCCTGAATTGCCCTTAAGGTAGTCATAACCTGCCTTCTTGAACAATTCCTAGTGACAATGAAAGAACAGTGATATATTTCCAAATCAGGATGGTGAGTAGCTTAACCACAAAGGAAATGGCACATATGAGTGAGAGGCCAGTTTTCTGCATTTGGCGTCGGATGTGAGAGTTTTTGGAGACGACTTGCCTCCTGGAAATCCATACCTGTGCCAGGTGCGTGGAACTGCAACTCCTGAGAGACCATCTTAGGGAGCTGGAGCTGACTTTAGTTTAGTCAGGGAAAAAGAGAAATTAATAGAGAACAGTTATAGGCAGGTAGTCACACCAGAGCCTCGGGAGGAAGACATGTGGGTCATAGTTAGGAAGAGTAAAAGTCAGAAGAGTGATATACCAAAGCGTACCCCACTGGCTGTCTCCCATAATAGTGAGGACTGGGTGACAGATGAGAGAGGGGAGGGGAGTGAAAAGTCAGTAGAGGGATTCCCTGTGGTTGTCCCCCTCCAAAAGAGGTTTATCGTTTTGGATTCTGTGAAGGGGGATGACCCTCCAGGGATAAACCACGATGACCAAATCGCTAGCATGGAGACAAGCTCTGTGGCCCAGAAGGGAAAGAATGGGATTAGGTGAATAGTGGTGGGAGATGCAATGGTTAGAGGCACAGACAGGTGGTTCTGTGGGCGTGAACAAGATTCCAGGGTGGTAGTCTGCCTCCCTGTGGCCGGGGTACTGGATGTCTCTGAGCGGGTAGGAAGCATATTAAAAAAGGAAAGGTAATAAAACAGATGTCATTGTACAATTGGTGAAAATGATGTAGATAGAAAGAGCAGAGGAGGGGGATTGTACAAGAGCAATTCAGGGAGATGGGTGATAGGCTTAAAAGTAGGGCCTTTAGAGTAGCAATCTCTGGACTGCTCCCGGTGACTAGTGCTAATGAGGCTAGGAACAGGGAGATTCTATAATTGAATATGTGGCTAAAGGACTGGTGCAAGAGGGAGGGTTTGCTAGCACGAGGGGACACAGCTTTAAATTAAGGGGTATGAGTTATAGGACGGATATCAGAGGTAGGTTCTTTACTCAAAGAGTGATTAGGGAGTGGAATGCCCTGCCTGCAGCTGTTGTAGATGCGCCAAGTTTGGTGGCGTTTAAGAGGTTAATTGATAAGTATATGGAAGAGAAGGGAATGGTTTAGTTTGGAGGGGCATTGCTTTTTTATTTTGGTCGGCACAACATCGAAGGCCGAAGGGCCTGTTCTGTGCTGTAATGTTCTATGTTCTATGTTCTATGTAATGTTGCAAAGGTTAATTTCAGTAGTTGTAACTGATTGCTCACATTGCCTTAAACACAAGACAATGAAATCCATGTTTTCTATCTTGATAGTAAGTCTCACTTCTCACAGACCAGGTTAAAGTCCAACAGGTTTACTTGGTAGCGCACAAGCCACAAGCTTTCAGAGCACTGATCCTTCATCAGGTGAGTGGGAGTTTTGTTCACAGCCAAAGCCATCCCCACTTCTTGCCTGCAAATAACCGCACAACCTCAAACAGACCATTGTCCACGGCAAGCAACCCAGCTTTCAGGAGAACAGTGACCACAACACCACCAAACCCTGCCGCAGCAACCTCTGCAAGACATCCAGATCATCAACATGGATGCCATCATCTGGTTTAAGGTGCTGGGGAACAGGTACAGAGGAGATGTTAGGAGTAAGTTTTTAACTCGGAGGGTGGTGAGTGAGTGGAATCAGCTGCTGTTGGTGGTGGTAGAGGTGAACTTGTTGGAGTCATTTAAAAGACTTCTGGATTGGGGGTTATAGATAGTTCTATAGCCTAGTAGGTATGGATATGATCGGCGCAACTTGTGGGCCGAAGGGCCTATTTGTGCTGTAGTGTTCTATGTTCTATTCGCCACTCTACAGTCCTCTCAAAGCTAAAGGCTCTGCAATCACTTCCCTTGCTTCCCAAAGTATCCTAGGAAATATTCCATCTGGCCCAGGGGACTTATTGGCCCTCAGGTTTTTCAAAATTGTTAATACACCATCGACCAGGTACATGGTACATACGCTTGCAACTCTGCCAATGTTATCTACCTGATACGCTGTAGGAAAGAAAGTCCTGAGGCATGGTACATTTGGGAAACCATGCAAACATTACAACGGATGCATAAACAATCACCAGGCAAGAGTTTTCTCTTCCTGTTGGGGAACACTTCAACAGTCATGGGCATTCAGCCTCTGATCTTTGGGTAAGCATTCTCCAAGGTGGCCTTCACGACACACGACAACACAGAATCACTGAACAGAAACTGATAGCCAAGTTCCACACACATGATGACAGCCTCAACTGGGATCTTGAGTTCATGCCACACTATATATAAGCTCCATGACTTGCCTGGACTTGCAAAATGTCACTAACTGTCCTGCCTGGAAACAATGCACAACTCTTTAACCCTAACATTCTCTTCACTCACGTTGCCTGTACCTTTAAGACTTGATTGCCTGTAAAGACCTGCATTCCAGTCATTATTCTGTAAATTGAGTTTGTGTAAGTATATATATATGCTGTTTGTGAACAGAACTCTCATTCATCTGATGAAGATGTAGCGCTCTGAGAGCTTGTTCTACCAAATAAACCTGTTGGACTTTAACTGGTGTTGTGAGACTTCTCACTGCTTACCCCAGTCTAAAGTTGACTTCTCCATATCCTATCTTGATGCCATACGAGTATCTCATTCATTAAACCATGACTGAGCTGGTCAAAGCCAGTGTGTTCTTGATATGGTGGGGCTTGTGGTTCAGCATTTTGTCTCACAGCCTCTCTAAGGGCACTTTTAATTTTTACAGTAATTCATTAGTGGAAAAAGTACAGGAAACCAATGTTATTAATTATTGATTATTAATTACTTATCCTTCAATTGCAGGGTAATTGAGTTACTTTCTTCTAATACAATCATCTGGTGCTCATGAGGGACTAAGTTGGGCATTAAAAGACCTTATAAAAGATTAGCAACATCAACTTGACTTTCCTGCCTGAATGTGTAAAATGGCAACTTGACTGAGTTAGTTCTTTGCAGAATACATCTTTATAAGAAATCTTTAAAAGTAATCCTACTAAGATTAAAATCTCAAATTTAGGCTAGCTCACAAGTTGGTGATCTTTCATCAGAACTGGAAATAGTTAAAGTAAAAAGTTTATCCTTCCAAACAAACGATATTGCTGTGGAAACATGGACAGGATCTAACAAAGCCTGCCACTTCATGGGGCATGTGGCATGCTCTTAGAATCCCGTTCTTGAAGTTTGATGCCTAAAACTAGCCATTCTAGGTAAGGTCTAACTAAGACTGGGTGCAACTGAGGCATTTAATCCCTGTCAATTTCAGAGTAATACATTATACTCTCTGCACCTCTATCAAATGTCTTCAACTTTGTTCCTTCAGATGCTTATCCAATTCCTTTTTGACAGCCATGAGTAAACTTACCTCCAGCACTCTCTTGGACAATGCATTTTAGGTTGTGCACCATTTTCTCTGTAAAGATCATTTCCTCATCTCATGTTCAGGTCTTCTAATCACCATAATTCTTAGTTCACTAGCTCTTGACCTTTCCACTAATGGAAACTGTTTTTCTCTTTACTTTCTCTATACTCCTCATGATTTTGAACACCTTTGTCAATAATCACCCAGCTTTTCTAATCCATTCGTGCAACTGAAATCCCTCATCCCCAAAACCATTGTGGCAAGTCAGCATTTATTGATCATATTTAATGGTCTCAAGAAGTCCAGGTGCTCCGGTTTCCTTCCACAGACCAAAGATGTACAGGTTTGGTGGACTGGCCATGCTAAGTATGTGGAGTTATGGGGATATAATGAAAGGGAGACATGAGTAAGATGTGCTTTTGGAGAATCAGTGCGGATTAGATGAGACAAATGGCCTCTTTCTGCACCATAGGTTTTCACTGGTTCTATCTTGGAGGAATTAGACTACTAATGAGATGGCTTAAGTCTCAGTGAGACATCATAAAGTTACGTAATCAGTAAGGATAGTTGAAAAAGTTGCCTCCAAAATAATCTTCTGCACTGTTGCCCCACAAAGCTTTGTACTCAGCGCCCTACTATATATATTACTTACACTCGGTTGTGAATCAAATTTGGCTCTAATTCCATTTGCAAGTTTACTAATGACAGCACCATAGTGGATCAGATCTCAATGATAGTGAAACAAAGTATAGGAAAGAGATAGAGAGCTTAGTGGCATGGTACAAAAGCAACAATCCCTCAATGTCAGCAAGATGAAGGAGCTGGCCATCGACTTCAGGAAGTGAAGGACATGCCCCTTCAATGGTGCTGATGAGATGGTTGAAAGCTTCAAGTTCCTAGGAGTAAAGATCTCCAACAATTTGTCCTCGTCCACCCAAATAGACACTACAATTAAGAAAGCACAACAACGCCACCTACTTCCTTAGAAGACTAAGGAAATTTGGTTTGTCTGCAATGACTCTTACCAACTTCTATAGATGGCATTCTTTACAGCATGGTTTACAGCATGGAAACAGGCTCTTTGGCCCAACTTGTCCATACCGCCCCCTTTTTTTAAAGCCCCTAAGCTAATCCCAATTGCCCATATTTAGCCCATATCTCTTTATACCCATTGTACTCATGTACCTATCTAACTGCTTTTTAAAAGATAAAATTGTACCTGCCTCTACTATTAGTCTGGCAGTCTGTTCCAGACACTCACCACCCTCTGTCTGAAAAAAATTGCTCCTCTGGACACTTTCGTATCTCTTCCCTCTCATCCTAAACCTATGCCTTCTAGTTTTAGACTCCCTGAACTTTGGGAAAAGGTATTGACTATCAACCTTGTCTATGCCTCTCATTATTTTATAAACTTCTATAAGGTCACCCCTCAGCCTCCTACACTCCAGAGAAAAAAGTCCTAGTCTATCCAGCCTCTCCTTACAAGTCAATCCATCAAGTCCTGTAGCTTCCTCGTAAATATTTTCTGCATTTTTTCTAGTTTAATAATATGCTTTTTATAATAGGTTGACTGGAATTGCACACAGTATTTCAAGTGTAGCCTCACTGAAGTCTTGTACAACTTCAACAAGACGTCCCAACTGCTGTATTCAATGTTCTAAACAATGAAACCAAGAATCCAAATGCCACCTTCACAATTCTATCCGCCTATGACTCCACTTTCAAACAACGATGAATGGGTACCCCTAGGTCTCTTTGTTCTGTATCTCTCCCCGGTATCATTAACTAAGGCCTGCTTTGTTCAATCTACCAAAATGCATCACCTCACATTTGTCTAAATTAAACTTAATCTACCATTTGTCAGCCTATTGGTCTAACTGATCAAGATCCCGTTGCAATTGGAGATAACCTTCTTCACTGTCCACTATGCCACCAATCTTGGTATCATCTATAAACTTATTAACCATGTCCTCTATTCTCATCCAAATCATTTATATAAATGACAAATCCACATCATTAACATAAATGACAGTGAGCCCAGCACTGATCCCTGAGGCACACCACTGGTCACAGGCCTCCAGTTTGAAAAGCAACTCTCTACAAACCGCCCTCTGACTGCTATCAATAAGCCAATTTTTATCATTTGGATACCTCACACTGGATCCTGTGGAATTTAACTTTATGCAACAACCTACCATGCGGTGCCTTGTCAAAGGCCTTGCTAAAGTCCATGTAGACAACATCTGAGATATTAAGAGGTTAACATCGCATGCAACTAAGAACTTTTGAGTTGATTTCAAAATGACAAGCTCAAGAAATCTGTGATTAACGAATTTACCCTTTAACAGCTCTCTTTCTTTCAATGCAATGATATTTGACGTTAGATATGGTTAACCTGACTAGAACAAAGGGTGTCTTGTGATTAGCTATATTATATCAGATCGCTTGTAATCATAAGGATTGTAAAAGCTACATAAAGGAGGACTGTCCCATTATTCGGCATGCCTTTGCCACCTGACTTCCAAAACTGAGTGGAAGTTACATAGCAATGGTTTACCAGCTTGCATCTGTAAGAAAAATAAAGAACTTTTGAATTGGACAATGTTTGGTTTTTGCCTTTGTTATCAAGGACGGAAGAGTTATGGAAACTCTTTATTCTTTATGGGAAAGAATAGGATAGGGGGTTACAGATAGGTCTGTGGATTGGTAGATGTGATCAGCGCAACTCGTGGGCCGAAGGGCCTGTTTGTGCTGTATTGTTCTATGTTAAAAATGAACTTAACACATCAACTGCACTGCCCTCATCTATCTTCTTGGTTACCCCTTCAAAAAATTCAATTAAGCTTGTGAGGCATGATTTTCCACTCTCAAAGCCTGCTGACTGTCTCTAATCAGTCCTTGCATCTCTAAATGCCTGTAGATCCTGTTTATCAAAATACCTTCCAACAATTCACCCACCACAGATGTGAGGGTCACTGGCGTGTAGTGCCCAGGCTTTTCCCTGCAGACGTTTTTAAATGAAACAACATTTGCCACTCTCCAATCTTCAGGCATCTCACCCGTGCAGCAGGTAATTAAGAAGACAAATGGAATTTTGTCTTTCATTGCTAGAGGGATGGAATTTAAAAACAGTGAGATTATGTTGCAGCTGTATAAGGTGCTGGTGAGGCCACACCTGGAGTTACTGTGTACAGTTTTGGTCTCCTTACTTGAGAAAGGATTTACTGGCACTGGAGGGGGTGCAGAGGAAATTCATTAGGTTGATTCTGGAGTTAAGAGGATTGGCTTATGTGGAGAGATTGAGTAGACTGGGGCTATACTCATTGGAATTTAGAAGAATGAGGAGAGATCTTATAGAAACATAAGATTATAAAGGGAATCGATAAGATAGAAGCAGGGAAGTTGTTTCCACTGGTGGGTGAAACTAAAAACTAGCCTCAAAATACGGGGGAGCAGATTTCAGACTGAGCTGAGGAGGAACTTCTTCACACAAAAGGTTGTGAATCTGTGGAATTCCTTGGCCAATGAAGCAGTTGAGGCTCCCTCATTGAATGTTTTAAGGCAAGGATAGATACATTTTTGAACATCAAAGGAATTAAGGGTTATAGTGAACAGGCAGATAAGTGGAGCTGTGTCCACGAAAAGATCAATCATGATCTTATAGAATGCCAAAGCTTGCTCCTGCTCCTAGTTCTTATGTTCTTATGAACTGTGGTCAGTGTAGTCTTATGCACTGTAGGGATTCAATGATTCTAATGTGTTAAATTTCCATTCCTTGCACCATCTTTAAAAACAATTTGGAGAAAATTAGTGTGAATGCTGGAAATTAGAAATAAAAACAGAAAATGTGCATAGGTCTGGCAGCATTTGGAGAATGACTGAATGAACATTAATGACTGTTCACTGTCAGGCTCAACAGTAATTCAATAATTCTATTACTATTTATTACTATTTATTACTATTTATTACTATAGTATTCCATTACTATTTATTCTTCCAGGTCTGCATGATTTTCACAATGACACTAACACAAGCCTGTTCCTTGGCAGTGCCATGCCTGGCTCCCAGGAAGGCAATGGGTCAAGTGCTGGTAAATAGGATAAGACGAGGGGGGAGGGGGTGTGGGGGTTCAGGTGTTTGTCACATGTCAGTGCGGACTTGATGACCCATAGAACATAGAACAATACAGCACAAACAAGCCCTTCGGCCCACGAGTTGCGCCGATCACATCTACCAATCCACAGACCTATCTATAACCCCCTATCCTATTCTTTTCCATATACTCATCCAGAAGTCTCTTAAAAGACCCCAGTGAGTTTGCCTCAACAACCTCCGACGGCAGTCGGTTCCATTCACTCACCACCCTCTGAGTGAAAAACCTACCCCTGACATCTCCTTTGTATTTGCTTCCCTGCACCTTAAATCTGTGTCCTCTCGTAGTGACCATTTCAGCTCGGGGAAATAGTCTCTGAGAGTCCACCCTATCTATTCCTCTCAACGTTTTATAAACCTCTATCAGGTCGCCTCTCAACCTACGTCTCTCCAGTGAGAAGAGTCCCAGCTCCCTCAACCTATCTTCATAAGGCCTGCCTCCCAATCCAGGCAGCATCCTTGTAAATCTCCTCTGAACTCTCTCAATAACCTCTACATCCTTCCTATAATGAGGCGACCAGAACTGCGCACAATACTCCAAGTGGGGTCTGACAAGAGTCTTATAGAGCTGCATCATTACCTCCTGACTCCTAAACTCTATTCCTCGATTAATGAAGGCCAGTACACCGTACGCCTTCTTGACCACTTCCTCCACCTGCGAGGCCGATTTAAGAGTCCTATGGACCCGGACCCCGAGATCCTTCTGCTCTACAACACAGCTAAGACTCCTACCCCTTATATTGTACTCCTTCATCCCATTATTCCTGCCAAAATGGACCACTACACATTTATCTGCGTTGAAGTCCATCTGCCACTTCTCTGCCCAGTCTTGCATCCTGTCTATGTCCCGCTGCAACTTTTGGCATCCCTCCAGACCATCCACAACACCACCGACCTTTGTATCGTCGGCGAACTTGCTAACCCATCCCTCCACTTCCTCATCCAGGTCATTTATGAAAATGACAAACAGCAGGGGTCCCAGAACAGATCCCTGGGGCACTCCACTGGTTACCGACCTCCATGCAGAACAAGACCCATCCACAACCACTCTCTGCCTTCTGCCGGCAAGCCAGTTCTGGATCCACGAGGCCAAAGCCCCTTGGATCCCATGCTCTCTCACCTTCTCACCTTGGCAATCAAGTCAATAAGGTTGTTAAGAAGGCATACGGAGCTTTTATTGGTAGGGGGTTTGAATTTCGGAGCAGCAACATCATGTTGCAACTGTACAAAACTCTAGTGCGGCCGCACTTGGAGTATTGTGTACAGTTCTGGTCCCCGCATTATAAGAAAGATGTGGAGGCATTGGAGAGGGTACAGAGGAGGTTTACCAGGATGTTGCCTGGTATGGAGGGCAGGTCTTATGAAGAGAGGCTGAGGGATTTGAGGTTGTTTTCGTTAGAAAGGAGGCGGCTAAGAGGAGACCTTATTGAAACATATAAGATGATTAGAGGTTTAGATAGGGTGGACAGTGATAGCCTTTTTCCTAGGATGGAGAAAGCCAGCACAAGGGGACATAGCTTTAAATTAAGGGGTGGTGGTTTTAGGACGGATGTCAGAGGTATGTTCTTTACCCAGAGGGTGGTAAGGGAGTGGAATGCCCTGCCTGCGTCAGTTGTAGATGCGCCAAGTTTGGTGGCATTTAAGAGGTTAGTAGATAAGTTTATGGATGAAAAGGGAATGGTTTATCTTAGAGGGTCACTGCTTGTTCCTAATTGGTCGGCGCAACATCGAAGGCCGAAGGGCCTGTTCTGCGCTGTAATGTTCTATGTTCTATGTTCTCCAGAAGCCTTGCATGTGGGACCTTATCAAACGCCTTACTAAAATCTCCTCTGCACTGTGTGATTCTAAGGCTGATGTTTGAAGCTTTATCCTTAGTGATTTCTTGGCTGTGGCGGCAGTTTCAATCAATCTGACTTCACAATCACAATCTTAATAAAGATATTGAGAAAAACAAAACAATTTAATAGTGAATCAGAGATTGCCATGATCACCAGAATAGCAAGAACAACATAATTGGAGAAAAAGAGAAAGTGCTATATGTATGAGTGTGATTTTAATTCTTAGCAGGATCTTCCTTCAATCCATGTCATAGAATAGTTCAATTTGTTTTGCAACTAATCATTGAATTAAAGTCAAATAAAAGTAAGATGGATTTTCAGTTTGTGTAACAATTCTCATTCATACTGCCTATTCAGTGGGCTGAAGGTATCAGAAGTGAATTGTCGATCTGGTGTTTTATTCATGAATATAAAAGAGTTGCAGTTTCCTACGGCATCTGTTGCATATTTGCTCCCTGCATTTGATGTTCCATATAAGCAATTAGCAGCAGATTGAGGGGAGGGGATAAAGAGTCTTCTCTTCGTGACACAGTGAATCATTCTGTCAGCTTTCAGACTCCAGAATCAGAGTTCTGTCAGACAGAGGAAGGAAACAAATTATACACTGAAATAAAGAAGAAAGAACCTGCAGTAATTCAGCAACTCCTTGCCATTTCCAGCCTTTTTAAAAGAACTGACATTGTTTCTGTTGCCTACCTACAACAAATCCACTCTTTAACTTTGTTGTGGTAGGTTGTTTATTAGATCCAGAACGACTGAGATGTGAAATTGATACGACATCAGGCATTTAACTGTGATCTATCTTTCTGCTGCACCTTGATGAGCTAAGGCTTTACGAGGGAACAATGACACAGTGAGTACAAGTGATAAATGTAAACAGAGAAACCATGAGGCCAGTTCCAGAACATTTAAGCTGTTAAATTTGGATCACTTGGGTCCTGTCCTTTGTACAGATTGTGATCCAGGCATGTGGTGGGTATAAAATGAGATCAGATTTAAGATGTGTAGGTTAGGTGGATTGGCCATGGGGAATATGTGGGGTTGCAGAGAGAGAGGGCCTGGGTAAAATTCTCTGTCAGAGTCAGTGCAGACTTCATAGCCAAATGGCCTCTTCTGCACTGTAGGGATTCTATGACTGCCCATTGGGAGCAGTGAGCATGAGATTTCTGACCTCAGAAAAATGGTAGGTATTTGGTGAAAATGTCATTCTATCCAATGCTTGCAAGCATTGAATATATTTTGCTGCAGAATTGGACAAGACTGTAAATCATGCTTACAATCCCCACACAACAAAGTCATTGTCAATAACTTCTCAATGTGACAAAAAAAAGGGAAATAAACCATTGAAACACATTGAGAACCTGTAAAGGGAAGGAAGTGTGAAGCAGTTAGGACCTGAGAATTGTGAGAGTGGACTGACTGCGTTCACTGTTGGATATGTAACGACTGTTTTTACCGATGGATGTGTAATGACTTCATTTACGGACGGATGTGTAATGATTGCGTTTATGGACGGATGTGTAATGACTGTGTTTACGGACGGATGTGTAATGACTGCGTTTACAAACGGATGTATAATGACTGTGTTTAGGACGGATGTGTAATGACTGCGTTTACGGACGGATGTGTAATGACTGTGTTTATGGACGGATGTGTAATGACTGCGTTTACGGACGGATGTGTAATGACTGTGTTTAGGACGGATGTGTAATGACTGTGTTTATGGACACAGTCCATAAACACTGTGTAATGACTGCGTTTACGGACAGATGTGTAATGACTGTGTTTATGGACGGATGTGTAATGACTGCGTTTACGGACAGATGTGTAATGACTGTGTTTATGGACGGATGTGAAACGACTGCGTTTAGGGACGGCCGTGTAATGACTGTGTTTATGGACGGATGTGAAACGACTGCGTTTAGGGATGGATGTGTAATGACTGTGTTTAGGGACGGATGTGTAATGACTGTGTTTATGGACGGATGTGAAACGACTGCGTTTAGGGATGGATGTGTAATGACTGTGTTTAGGGACGGATGTGTAATGACTGTGTTTATGGACGGATGTGAAACAACTGCGTTTAGGGACGGACGTGTAATGACTGCGTTTAGGGATGGATGTGAAACGACTGCGTTTAGGGACGGATGTGTAATGACTGCGTTTAGGGACGGATGTGTAATGACTGTGTTTATGGACGGATGTGTAATGACTGTGTTTAGGGACGGATGTGTAATGACTGTGTTTATGGACGGATGTGAAATGACTGCGTTTAGGGACAGATGTGTAATGACTGTGTTTATGGACGGATGTGTAATGACTGCGTTTAGGGACGGATGTGTAATGACTGTGTTTATGGACGGATGTGTAATGACTGCGTTTACGGACAGATGTATAATGACTGCGTTTAGGGACGGATGTGTAATGACTGTGTTTACGGACGGATGTGTAATGACTGCGTTTACAAACGGATGTATAATGACTGTGTTTATGGACGGATGTGTAATGACTGCGTTTACGGACAGATGTATAATGACTGTGTTTATGGACGGATGTGTAATGACTGTGTTTATGGACGGATGTGTAATGACTGTGTTTATGGACGGATGTGAAACGACTGTGTTTAGGGACGGCCGTGTAATGACTGTGTTTATGGACGGATGTGAAACGACTGCGTTTAGGGATGGATGTGTAATGACTGTGTTTAGGGACGGATGTGTAATGACTGTGTTTATGGACGGATGTGAAACGACTGCGTTTAGGGATGGATGTGTAATGACTGTGTTTAGGGACGGATGTGTAATGACTGTGTTTATGGACGGATGTGAAACGACTGCGTTTAGGGATGGATGTGTAATGACTGTGTTTAGGGATGGATGTGTAATGACTGTGTTTAGGGACGGATGTGTAATGACTGTGTTTATGGACGGATGTGAACAGGCCCTTCGGCCTTCGATGTTGCGCCGACCAGTATAAAAAGCAATGCCCCTCCAAACTAAACCATTCCCTTCTCTTCCATATACTTATCAACTAAGCTCTTAAACGCCACCAAACTTGGCGCATCTACAACTGCTGCAGGCAGGGCATTCCACTCCCGAACCACCCTTTGGGTAAAGAACCTACCTCTGATATCCGTCCTATAACTATCACCCCTTAATTTAAAGCTGTGTCCCCTCGTGCTAGCTTTCTCCATCCTAGGAAAAAGGCTATCACTGTCCACCCTATCTAAACCTCTAATCATCTTATATGTTTCGATTAGGTCCCCTCTTAGCCGCCTCCTTTCTAACGAAAACAACTTCAAATCCCTCAGCCTCTCCTCATAAGACCTGCCCTCCATACCAGGCAACATCCTGGTAAACCTCCTCTGTACTCTCTCCAATGCCTCCACATTGGAGAGGGTACAGGGATCACCCTCAATCCCATGCATCTGCATTTTCTGCAGTAGTCTTCCATGGGGAACGTTATCAAACGCTTTGCTAAAATCCATGGAAGGCTTCTGCAGAAAATGCAGATGTATGGGATTGAGGGTGATTTAGCTAATTGGATTAGGAATTGGCTAGCAGATAGACAGAGGGTGGTGGTTGATGGGAGATATTCATCGTGGAGTTCGGTGACAAGTGGTGTACCTCAGGGGTCTGTTTTGGGGCCCCTGCTGTTTGTAATTTTTATAAATGATCTGGATGAGGGTATTGAAGGATGGATTAGTAAATTTGCAGATGACACCAAAGTCGGAGGAGTGGTAGATAGTGAAGAGGGGTGTTATAGTTTGCAGAGAGACTTGGACAAGTTGCAGAGCTGGGCCGAGAGGTGGCAAATGGAGTTTAATGCGGAAAAGTGTGAGGTAATTCACTTTGGCAGGAATAACAAATGTGTAGAGTACAGGGCTAACGGTAGGACTCTTAATAGTGTTGAAGAACAGAGGGATCTGGTGTATATGTGCATAGATCCCTGAAAGTTGGCAATCAAGTCAATAAGGTTGTTAAGAAGGCATATGGAGTCTTAGCTTTTATTGGTAGGAGGATTGAATTTCGGAGCCGCAACATCATAGAACAATACAGCACAAACAGGCCCTTCGGCCCACGAGTTGCGCCGATCACATCTACCAATCCACAGACCTATCTATAACCCCCTATCCTATTCTTTTCCATATACTCATCCAGAAGTCTCTTAAAAGACCCCAGTGAGTTTGCCTCAACAACCTCCGACGGCAGTCGGTTCCATTCACTCACCACCCTCTGAGTGAAAAACCTACCCCTGACATCTCCTTTGTATTTGCTTCCCTGCACCTTAAATCTGTGTCCTCTCGTAGTGACCATTTCAGCTCGGGGAAATAGTCTCTGAGAGTCCACCCTATCTATTCCTCTCAACATTTTATAAACCTCTATCAGGTCGCCTCTCAACCTACGTCTCTCCAGTGAGAAGAGTCCCAGCTCCCTCAACCTATCTTCATAAGGCCTGCCTCCCAATCCAGGCAGCATCCTTGTAAATCTCCTCTGAACCCTCTCAATAGCCTCTACATCCTTCCTATAATGAGGCGACCAGAACTGCGCACAATACTCCAAGTGGGGTCTGACAAGAGTCTTATAGAGCTGCATCATTACCTCCTGACTCCTAAACTCTATTCCTCGATTAATGAAGGCCAGTACACCGTACGCCTTCTTGACCACTTCCTCCACCTGTGAGGCCGATTTAAGAGTCCTATGGACCCGGACCCCGAGATCCTTCTGCTCTACAACACAGCTAAGACTCCTACCCCTTATATTGTACTCCTTCATCCCATTATTCCTGCCAAAATGGACCACTACACATTTATCTGTGTTAAGTCCATCTGCCATTTCTCCACCCAGTCTTGCATCCTGTCTATGTCTCGCTGCAACTTTTGGCATCCCTCCAGACCATCCACAACACCACCGATCTTTGTATCATAAAACATAGAACATTACAGCACAGAACAGGCCCTTTGGCCTTTGATGTTTCACCGACCAATATAAAAAGCAATGCCCCTCCAAACTAAACCATTCCCTTCTCTTCCATATACTTATCAACTAACCTCTTAAACGCCACCAAACTTGGTGCATCTACAACTGCCGCAGGCCGGGCATTCCACTCCCTAACCACCCTTTGGGTAAAGAACCTACCTCTGATATCCGTCCTATAACTATCACCCCTTAATTTAAAGCTGTGTCCCCTCGTGCTAGCTTTCCCCATCCTAGGAAAAAGGCTATCACTGTCCAAAACTAGAATTTGTTCCAAGAGAGAAAGTGTTTCCTGAAGTTCTAAAATAAATTCTTTGGGCCAAGGACAGTCAAATTCCAAAATGTCATATGTAATCAAAGACACCTTAAGAACATAAGACATAGGAGCAGAGATAAGCCACTCAGCCCATCAAGTAGCACAGTGGTTAGCACTGCTGCTTCACAGCTTCTGGGTCCTGGGTTCGATTCTCGGCTTGGGTCACTGACTGTGTGGAGTTTGCACTTTCTCCTCGTGTCTGTGTGGGTTTTCTCCAGGTGCTCCGGTTTCCTCCCACAGTCCAAAGTTGTGGGGTTAGATTGATTGGCCATGTAAGAAATTGCCTCTAAGTGTCCAGGTATCGTCGGCGAACTTGCTAACCCATCCCTCCACTTCCTCATCCAGGTCGTTTATGAAAATGACAAACAGCAGGGGTCCCAGAACAGATCCCTGGGGCACTCCACTGGTTACCGACCTCCATGCAGAACAAGACCCATCCACAACCACTCATGTTGCAACTGTACAAAACTCTAGTGCGGCTGCACTTGGAGTATTGTGTGCAGTTCTGGTCCCCGCATTATAAGAAAGATGTGGAGGCATTGGAGAGGGTACAGAGGAGGTTTACCAGGATGTTGCCTGGTATGGAGGGCAGGTCTTATGAAGAGAGGCTGAGGGATTTGAGGTTGTTTTCGTTAGGAAGAAGGCGGCTAAGAGGAGACCTTATTGAAACATATAAGATGATTAGAGGTTTAGATAGGGTGGACAGTGATAGCCTTTTTCCTAGGATGGAGAAAGCCAGCACGAGGGGACATAGCTTTAAATTAAGGGGTGGTGGTTTTAGGACGGATGTCAGAGGTATGTTCTTTACCCAGAGGGTGGTAAGGGTATGGAATGCCCTGCCTGCTGCAGTTGTAGATGCGCCAAGTTTGGTGGCGTTTAAGAGGTTAGTAGATAAGTTTATGGATGAAAAGGGAATGGTTTAGGTTAGAGGGTCATTGCTTTTTGTTAATTGGTCGGCGCAACATCAAAGGCCGAAGGGCCTGTTCTGCGCTGTAATGTTCTATGTTCTGTGTTCTATGTTCTATGTTCTATGTTCTATATGCACCACGTCAACTGCCTTACCCTTATCCACCTCTTTGGTCACCTTTTCAAAAAGCTCAATAAGATTTGTGAGGCACGACCTTCCCTTCACAAATCCATGCTGACTATCCCTAATCAATTCATTTCTCTCTAGATGACTATTAATCCTATCCCTTATAATTCTTTCCAAGACTTTCCCCACAATAGAAGTAAGGCTCACCAGTCTATAGTTCGCAGGATGGTCTCTACTCCTCTTCTTAAACAAGGGGACAATATTTGCCATCCTCCAGTCTTCTGGCACTACACCTGTAGCCAACGATGACATGAAGATCAAAGCCAAAGGTTCTGAAATCTCCTCTGTAGCCTCCCAGAGTAGCTGGGATAAATCCCATCCAGCCCAGGGGACTTACCTATTTTCATATTCTCAAGAATAGCTAACATCTCCTCCATGTAGACCATAGACCATAGGACTCTACAGTGCAGAAAGAGGCCCTTCAGCCCATCGAATCTGCTCTGAACACAATCCCATCCAAGCCCTCCACCCATATCCCTATATATTATGCCACTAATCCCTGGCATCCCTGGACACTTAGAGGCAATTTCTTACATGGCCAATCAATCTAACCCCACAACTTTGGACTGTGGGAGGAAACCGGAGCACCTGGAGAAAACCCACACAGACACAAGGAGAAAGTGCAAACTCCACACAGTCAGTGACCCAAGCCGAGAATTGAACCCAGGACCCAGAAGCTGTGAAGCAGCAGTGTTAACCACTGTGCTACTTGATAGGCTGAGTGGCTTATCTCTGCTCCTATGTCTTATGTTCTTAAGGTGTCTTTGATTACATATGACATTTTGGAATTTGACTGTCCTTGGCCCAAAGAATTTATTTTAGAACTTCAGGAAACACTTTCTCTCTTGGAACAAATTCTGCATCATTCTCACGGTGCATAGTAGCCATCAGGCAACTCAGATTTCACTAAATCCCCCTTAGTAACATTCACAACACTAATGATTAAAGAAGGTGGTACTTCTGGAGGTTACTCAGAGAAATCATTTTGAGATTATAACAATTGGTCAGCATGGAATTGCCAAACTAGTTTATCTTCAATTGGAACCCTGTAAGAAAATGGAGCTGTTTTTGCTAACATTGGCTGGTTTACACAATCTCCTTGTTCAAATAAATGTAGCTTTGCCTCACTTCTCATCTAGCAACATGAGATTTTTATTGATGCACAGAAGAAATCAAATATAGTTCTTAATCTTATTCTTTAACAGTAGAACTTTGGGAAGGAGCATGCATAGTATTTCTATAAAATGCCTCAAAGCTATGCACAAGACATGATAATGAACTTGTTTACTTTATTTAAGAAAAACTTGGACAGGTTCATGGATGAGAGGTGTGTGGAGGGATATGGTCCAGGTGCAGGTCAGTGGGATTAGGCAGAAAAATGGTTTGGCACAGACAAGAAGGGCCAAAAGGCCTGTTTCTATGCTGTAATGTTCTGTGGTTCTATTGTTCTAACAGTGCACTCTTATAGCTTTTAAAGAATGTACCTCTATCCCGTCTAGTCTCTAACCCTGTATCCCAGTATTTTCCTCGACTCCATTGACATTTTCCTGCATGAAAACTGATGAAAAATACTCATTCAGTGTCTCTCCAATCTCCACAGGCTCCACGCACAACTTCCCACTACTGTCTCTGATTGGCCCTAATCTTGCCCTAACCAATCTTTTATTCTTAGTTATGATTTGGATGAAAACATAGATAGGTGTGTTAGTAAGTTTGCAGACAACACAGAGATAGGTGGAGTTTGGATAGAGTAGAAGCTGACAAAGCATACAGCAGGATATAGATCAGTTGCAGATATATGCAGAGAAACAACAGATGGAATTTAATCCGGGCAAGTATGAGGCGCTGCACTTTGGCAGATCAAATGTTAAGAATGGGTACACAGTTAATGGCAG
Organism: Sphyrna mokarran; assembly: GCA_024679065.1. Classification (NCBI taxonomy): domain Eukaryota; kingdom Metazoa; phylum Chordata; class Chondrichthyes; order Carcharhiniformes; family Carcharhinidae; genus Sphyrna; species Sphyrna mokarran. Next base: position 952,338 of record JAGIQG010000017.1, on the reverse strand, counting down.
GATCCTGAACAGCATTGATGTACAGAGCGAATTTGGGACTCAAGTTCATAGCTCCCTGAAAGTGGCCATATAAGAAGATAGAGTGATAAAGAAGGTGAATGGCATGTTTGCTTTCATTGGTTGGGATATTGAGTACAAGAGTCAGGATGTCATGTTGCAGCTTTAAAAACTTTAGATCACGCCACACTAAGAGTGTTGTATTCAATTCTGGTTGCCACATTACAGAAAGGATGTGGATGCTTTGGAGATGATGCAAAAGAGATGCCTGGATTGGAGGGTATGAGCTGTAAGAAGTGGCTGGATAAAATAGGATTGTTTTCTGTGGAGTGGCAGAGGCTGAAAGAGGACCTGATAGAAGTTGATAAAATTATGACAAGCATAGGTAGAGTTGACAGTCAGAATCTTTTTCCCACAGCTGAACTGTCTAACACTAGGGGAAATGTATTTGAGGTGAGGGGGGAAAGTTCAAAGGAGATGTAAGGGGTAGGTTTTTTTTGCACAGTGTGATAGGTACCTGGAATGTGCTGCCAGGGGTGGTGGTGGAGGGCAGGTATGATAAGGACATTTCAGGGGTTTTTAGATAAGCACATGAATAGAACATAGAACATTACAGCGCAGAACAGGCCCTTCGGTCTTCGATGTTGCGCTGACCAATTAAGAAAAAGCAATGACCCTCTAACCTAAACCATTCCCTTTTCATCCATAAACTTATCTACTAACCTCTTAAACGCCACCAAACTTGGTGCATCTACAACTGCAGCAGGCGGGGCATTCCATACCCTTACCACCCTCTGGGTAAAGAACCCACCTCTGACATCTGTCCTATAACTACCACCCCTTAATTTAAAGCTGTGTCCCCTCGTGCTAGCTTTCTCCATCCTAGGAAAAAGGCTATCACTGTCCACCCTATCTAAACCTTTAATCAAGGAAGAATATGCAAGGAATAGAGAGATGTGGACCAAGGGCAGGCAGAAGGGATTAATTTAATTTGGTATCGGGCTCAGCACAACATTGTGGGCTGATCACCTGTTCCTGTGTTTTGCTGTTCTATGTTCTCACATTTAGTGCCATCAAATTAATGTATGACTTATCTGCCTAGTTTCTTGGGGAAGAGTACAGAAGGAAAGTGGTGGATATTCAAGGAATGTTTGCCTGGGGCTCTGCAAGACAACGTTCTGAGGAGACAAGGAGGTTTTGGTAGGACGCGGGAACTGTGGTGCACGAAGGTTGTGGTGAACCTAGTCAGGAAGAGAAAAGGTTCTCTGAACCTTTAGATATTAGGGATCTAAAGGAGTATAAGGTGTGTAGAAGGGAGCTTAAGAAGGAAATTAGAAGAGCCAGAAGGGGTCATGAGAAGGCCTTGGCAGGTAAGATTAAGGAGAATCCCAAGGCCTTCTACAAATATGTGAAAAGTAAAAGGACGAGAAGAGAAGGGATAGGACCTATAAAAGGTGAAGGGGGAAAAGTCTGTGTGAATCCGGAAGAAATGGCAGAGGTGCTTAACAAGTACTTTGTCTCGGTATTCACGGTGGAAAGTGAACTGGGAGATTGCACTGCAGGTTTGCGGCATACGGAAAAGATTGAGTATGTGGATGTTAGGAAAGAGGATGTGTTAGACCTGTTAAATTCTATCAAGATAGACAAGTCGCCGGGACTGGATGGGATGTACCCCAGGTTATTGTGGGAAGTGGTTGCAGAGCCCCTGGCGATGATATTTGCGTTGTCCATGGAAACGGGAGAGGTTCCGGAGGATTGGAGGATTGCGGATGTGGTTCCTATCTTTAAGAAAGGGAACAGGGATAGTCCAGGAAATTACCGACCGGTGAGTCTGACTTCAGTGGTTGGTAAGCTGATGGAGAGGCTTCTGAGGGATAAGATATATGAACATTTGGAGAAGTTTGGACTGATTAGAAATAGTCAGCATGGTTTTGTCAAGGGCAGGTCATGCCTTACGAGCCTAGTTGAGTTCTTCGAAAATGTGACTGAACACATTGACGAAGGAAGGGCAGTGGACGTAGTGTACATGGACTTTAGTAAGGCGTTTGATAAGGTCCCACATGCAAGGCTTCTGGAGAAGGTGAGAGGGCATGGGATCCAAGGGGCTTTGGCCTCGTGGATCCAGAACTGGCTTGCCGGCAGAAGGCAGAGAGTGGTTGTGGATGGGTCTTGTTCTGCATGGAGGTCGGTAACCAGTGGAGTGCCCCAGGGATCTGTTCTGGGACCCCTGCTGTTTGTCATTTTCATAAATGACCTGGATGAGGAAGTGGAGGGATGGGTTAGTAAGTTCGCTGACGATACAAAGGTCGGTGGTGGTGTGGATGGTCTGGAGGGATGTCAAAAGTTGCAGTGGGACATAGACAGGATGCAAGACTGGGTGGAGAAGTGGCAGATGGACTTCAACGCCAATAAATGTGTAGTGGTCCATTTTGGCAGGAATAATGGGATGAAGGAGTACAATATAAGAGGTAGGTGTCTTAGCTGTGTTGTAGAGCAGAAGATCTCAGGGTCCAGGTCCATAGGACTCTTAAATCGGCCTCGCAGGTGGAGGATGTGGTCAAGAAGGCGTACGGTGTACTGGCCTTCATTAATCGAGGAATAGAGTTTAGGAGTCAGGAGGTAATGATGCAGCTCTATAAGACTCTTGTCAGACCCCACTTGGAGTATTGTGCGCAGTTCTGGTCGCCTCATTATAGGAAGGATGTAGAGGCTATTGAGAGAGTTCAGAGGAGATTTACAAGGATGCTGCCTGGATTGGGAGGCAGGCCTTATGAAGATAGGTTGAGGGAGCTGGGACTCTTCTCACTGGAGAGACGTAGGTTGAGAGGTGACCTGATAAGAGGTTTATAAAATGTTGAGAGGAATAGATAGGGTGGACTCTCAGAGACTATTTCCCCGAACTGAAATGGTCACTACAAGAAGCCACGGATTCAAGGTGCAGGGAAGCAAGTACAGAGGGGATGTTAGGGGTACGTTTTTCACTCAGAGGGTGGTGAGTGAATGGAACCGACTGCCGTTGGTGGTGGTCGAGGCGAACTCGCTGGGGTCTTTTAAAAGACTTCTGGATGAGTATATGGGATCCAATGGGATTGGGGGTTATAGATAGGTCTGTGGATTGGTAGATGTGATCGGCACAACTCGTGGGCCGAAGGGTCTGTTTGTGCTGTATTGTTCTATGTTCTAGTCCTCTTGCTTCTTGCCATCTTCCTGAAATTTTTACTTCTCCTCAATGTTGTCCATACCTTCCATTTTTATTTGGTTTGCCGAAGTCAAAATCGACTTACAAGATCTGAAGTAAATCCCAGGTTACAGTACTTGCACTCCGACTCCACACCAAGCAACTCCCTTCTACTCCAACTTTTTGTTCTACATCCTTCTGCAACTACATTTCCACATGTAAAATATGCATGAATTTTACTAAAAAGAGTTTACAACACAAAAATAGACCTGAAAATCCACACCAAATATATCTACAGATTTCCCAACATCTATATTTGGGGAAGAGGTGGTGATGACACTCAACTAATAATCCAGAGACCCAGGTTAATGCTCTGAGGACATGGGTTTAAATCCTACCAAGACCAGCTGGTGGAATTTGAATTCAATTAATAACTAAGAAATTCAAAGTTGGTCTTATTCTGTAACTGGCAACCAGAAGGTGTGGGGGAGACTGTACATTCTGCAACTGGGGTGATCGGATGGTTGAGAGGAACCTATGGACTCTGCAACTGGTGATCGATGGAGGAATGGGGCGGGGGGGGAGTTGGTGGGTGGAACAGCGATAGCCAGGGAAGCAGCGATTGCAATGGGGGGATATATGCATGATGAGTGGGGGTAGGGGTGACTGACAGATTTCACTGTTCTAATACATAGATCAACATGTGCATGATTGCACCCCCTACTGCCAGCTGTCGGATTTCTAGCAAACTTAGGCCACGTCCCCTCCCCCTACTGGTGGGAAACAAATTTAGCATTTTTGATAAAAAATCAGACTTATGGCCTTGCTGAAAAACCGATCAAAATTTTTTAAAATTCCAATTCAATCCAATCAAGTCCAATTCTGTTTTGGGGTCTGTTTTGGGGCCCCTGCTGTTTGTAATTTTTATAAATGATCTGGATGAGGGTATTGAGGGATGGATCAGTAAATTTGCAGATGATACTAAAGTTGGTGGTGTGGTAGATAGTGAAGAGGGGTGTTTTAGTTTACAGAGTGACTTGGACAAGTTGCAGAGCTGGGCCGAGAGGTGGCAAATGGAGTTTAATGTGGAAAAGTGTGAGGTAATGCACTTTGGCAGGAACAATAAATGTGTAGAGTATAGGGCTAATGGTAGGGCTCTTAATAGTGTTGAGGAACAGAAGGATCTTGGTGTATGTGTCAATAGATCCCTGAAAGTAGGCAGTCAAGTGGATAAAGTTGTTAAGAAGGCATATGGAGTCTTAGCTTTTATTGGTAGGGGGATTGAATTTAGGAGCCGCAGCATCATGTTGCAACTGTACAAAACTCTAGTGCGGCCGCACTTGGAGTATTGTGTGCAGTTCTGGTCGCCACATTATAAGAAAGATGTGGAGGCATTGGAGAGGGTACAGAGGAGGTTTACCAGGATGTTGCCTGGTATGGAGGGCAGGTCCTATGAAGAGAGGTTGAAGGATTTGAGGTTGTTTTCGTTAGAAAGGAGGCGGCTAAGGGGGGATCTTATTGAAGCATATAAGATAATTAGAGGTTGGATAGGGTGGACAGTGATAGCCTTTTTCCTAGGATGGAGAAAGCTAGCACGAGGGGACACAACTTTAAATTAAGGGGTATGAGTTATAGGACGGATATCAGAGGTAGGTTCTTTACTCAAAGAGTGATTAGGGAGTGGAATGCCCTGCCTGCAGCTGTTGTAGATGCGCCAAGTTTGGTGGCGTTTAAGAGGTTAGTTGATAAGTATATGGATGAGAAGGGAATGGTTTAGTTAGAGGGGCATTGCTTTTTATTTTGGTCGGCACAACATCGAAGGCCGAAGGGCCTGTTCTGTGCTGTATTGTTCTATGTTCTATGTTCTATGTTCTAATTCAGAATCTCAACAAGTCGAGACATTCCTGATCCAAGCTGACAAGACGGGGCTCTCACCTCCTGTCTTGGGTTTGATCTACAGGATCCAAGCTGATTGGAGGAGGTATAGCTCCTCCTCCAAAGCTTGATCTCATTTGCATCTTAGGCAAGAGGCAGAGACACCGCTTTTAAAAATTGCTTCAAATGAAGCTGAAATGTAACCGAATGACTTCAACCAAGTACAGCATATTGATATTACACTTGATCTTAGCCAGAAGGCTGAAAAGCTGGATCAATTTTTTTTATTCTTTATTCCAATTCAATCCAATCAAATCCAATTCAATTTAGAATCTCAACAAATTGAGACATTCCTGATCCAAGCTGACAAGACGGGGCTCTTACCCACTCTCTTGGGCTTGTTTTACATGATCCAAGCTGATTGCACTAGGCAATATTTCTCCTCCAAGGCTTGATCTCCTTTGCATTTTAGCCATGCTTGTTCAGGACTTAGAATATTGTTGGTAAGATTGCCCCCACAGTTCCTTCTTACACAAGAACTCCCTTACAAAAACTTTGACTCTGTGGTTGTAACAGATTTTCAGTTTAAATTGCAAGATGCATTTGATATGAAGTCAGATTCAAGATTTTGAGAAGTAATTTCCAAACAACTTATTGTTATTTTAGCAGGTAGCAGATTGGAATTGTTGGGAGACAAGGATATAGATAAAGCATGCAAATGAGATCATCTGAAAGGATTTGGTTCAATTCGGAAAACTGTTATCTATATCAGTCTAACAAAGTAAACATTGAGTCTCAATGACAACTCCATGTCACGTCAACAAGGAGCTAATAGGGAAAGCTCACATTCGGCTGGATGGGGGAAGGAAAAATGGCCATATCAACATGTCCTTCAGCGATTTGTGGATGTACACTTACAGTCTCCCTGATTCTGCACACTCCATAGAATTGTACCATTTGATTTATGTTGTCTGTCCCCCATTCTTCCTTCCTAACCAGTACAGACTTGATATTTGTAGCATTCACAAACCAGTCCTCTAAGCACTTGAGTTATTTGCATTATCTGCACATTATTAGATACAGACAAGTCTTTTCCGTGTAATACTTATTTGAGCAGATAATAGGCTGAGGAAAACTTTTGACTGCCACTGAGTTCTTTGTTTCCTATGTTCTGTCTGTGCTCTTGGATCTTGCAGGATATAACAGCAACTGCATTTTTACTACAGCCAAGCATCATGGGGTGCTTGGGAGGGCATGGGATCCAAAGGGCTTTGGCCTTATGGATCCAGAACTGGCTTGCCTGCAGAAGGTAGAGAGTAGTTGTGGATGGGTCTTGTTCTGCATGGAGGTCGGTCACCAGTGGAGTGCCCCAGGGATCTGTTCTGGGACCCTTGCTGTTTGTCATTTTCATAAATGACCTGGATGAGGAAGTGGAGGGATGGGTTAGTAAGTTCGCTGACGATAAGTTGGTGATGTTGTGGATAGTCTGGAGGGATGCCTGAAGTTGCAGCAAGACATAGATAGGATGGAAGACTGGGCAGAGAAGTGGCAGATGGACTTCAATGCAGATAAATGTGTGGTGGTCCATTTTGGCAGGACCAATGGGATGAAGGAATACAATATCAAGGGTAGGAGTCTTGGCAGTGTTGAGGAGCAGAAGGATCTTGGGGTCCGGGTCCATAGGACTCTTAAATCTGCCCTGCAAGTGGAGGATGTGGTCAAGAAGGCATATGGTGTACTGGCCTTCATTAATAGAGGAATTGAGTTTAGGAGTTGGGAGGTAATGCTGCAACTTTATAAGACCCTTGTCTGACCCCACTTGGAGTATTGTGTGCAGTTCTGGTCGCCTCACTATAGGAAGGATGTGGAAGCTATTGAGAGGGTGCAGAGGAGATTTACAAGGATGTTGCCTGGATTGGGAGGCATGCCTTATGAAGATAGGTTGAGAGAGCTAGGTCTCTTCTCTCTGGAGAGACGAAGGTTGAGAAGTGGCCTAATAGAGGTTTATAAGATGTTGAAAGGAATAGATAGGGTGGATTCTCGGAAGCTATTTCCCAGGGCTGAAATGGTCGCTACGAGAGGACAGAGGTTTAAGGTGCTGGGGGGCAAGTACAGAGGGGACGTTAGAGGTAAGTTTTTCACTCAGAGGGTGATGAGTGAATGGAATCGGCTGCCATCAGTGGTGGTAGAGGCAAACTCACTGGGGTCTTTTAAAAGACTTCTGGATGAGTACACGGGATTTAATGGGATTGGGAGTTACAAATAGTTCTATGGCCTGGTAGGTACTGATATGATTGGCACAACTTGTGGGCCGAAGGGCTTGTTTGTGCTGTAGTGTTCTATGTTCTATATTCTATTATGCTTCAGAGAAGTAACTAGCCACATAAATAGACATTAAAGCGGACAAACCAGTCTGTTCAAAAGATGTAGAGTATAGGGCTAATGGTAGGGCTCTTAATAGTGTTGAGGAACAGAAGGATCTTGGTGTATGTGTCAATAGATCCCTGAAAGTAGGCAGTCAAGTGGATAAAGTTGTTAAGAAGGCATATGGAGTCTTAGCTTTTATTGGTAGGGGGATTGAATTTAGGAGCCGCAGCATCATGTTGCAACTGTACAAAACTCTAGTGCGGCCGCACTTGGAGTATTGTGTGCAGTTCTGGTCCCCACATTATAAGAAAGATGTGGAGGCATTGGAGAGGGTACAGAGGAGGTTTACCAGGATGTTGCCTGGTATGGAGGGCAGGTCTTATGAGGAGAGGCTGAGGGATTTGAGGTTGTTTTCGTTAGGAAGGAGGCGGCTAAGAGGAGACCTTATTGAAACATATAAGATGATTAGAGGTTTAGATAGGGTGGACAGTGATAGCCTTTTTCCTAGGATGGAGAAAGCTAGCACGAGGGGACACAGCTTTAAATTAAGGGGTATGAGTTATAGGACGGATATCAGAGGTAGGTTCTTTACTCAAAGAGTGATTAGGGGGTGGAATGCCCTGCCTGCAGCTGTTGTAGATGCGCCAAGTTTGGTGGCGTTTAAGAGGTTAATTGATAAGTATATGGAAGAGAAGGGAATGGTTTAGTTTGGAGGGGCATTGCTTTTTATTTTGGTCGGCACAACATCGAAGGCCGAAGGGCCTGTTCTGTGCTGTAATGTTCTATGTTCTATGTTTAAAGAAGTGTTTTCAAAGAATAGTGGGTAACAGTGGTTACAATATAGAAGAAGCTTGTTTGGCCTCACATGACAGTGCTGACAATGCAAGAGCAACTTATCCATTGCCTCCCACTACCCCCCACCACATCTTTTCCTCATAGCCCTGCAATCATTCCTCTTCAGATAATAATCCATTTTTCTTTGAAAGATAGAACTGAACCTACCTCTACCTCACTCTCAGACATTACATTCTAGATCCCAAGCACTTGCTTCTTTTGCCATTTTATCCATAAAATGCTTTTTAAAAGTCAAAATTATACCAGTCTCTACTACTACCTCTGGCAGCTTGTTCTGTCAAGTTGAACCCTCTGGTTCTCAATCCTTTGCACCAAGGAACAGTTTCTATCTGCTCTGTCCAAACTCCTTGTTTTTGAATACCTCGCTCAAACCTTCTCCCAAATTTCTCAAATTTCAGATTCAGAGACCATGTGACTTTAAGATACTCCAAACTATCTACTTAATTGAAGTTTCTCTTCGTTGGAACCATGCTTGTGAATTTTCTCTGCACTCTGTCTGATATCTCGGATCCTTCCCAAAGTGAAGTTCCCAGAATGGGATCTGTACAAACTGGACAGATTATACTGGGCAGGATTGGGACTGATATCCCTGTGGTGTACTTGCTTTTGTGGTTGGGGAGGGTTTAAATTAATTTGGTGGGGGGGTGGGTAGTGAGTGGGAACCTTCGCAAAGATTCAGAACAGGTGGAATCAGGAATAAGAGAAAAAGACAGAAAGAAGAGTAAGGGAAGTGATAGGCAGAGAAATCAAGGGCTAGAGTCAAGTAAGGACACAGTTAGAAATAGTAGGAAAGGGAAAAGAGATGTTATAAGTGCCCACCTTTTGTGCCTGAATGCTTGGAGCAATCAAAACAAAATGGATGAATTAGTTGCACAGATAGACGTAAAAGACTATGATATAGTTGGCAGTATGGAAACATGGCTCCAAGATGATCAAGGATGGGAACTAAACATTGAGAGTTATTCAGTGTTGAAGAAGGAAGACATAAAGGAAAAGATAGTAGAGTTGCATTGTTAACCAAAGATGATATTGATTTGCTAATGAGTAAAGCTATGAGGGTGTATGGGGTGCCAGGGAGGGGTAGTACGTCTGATGGGAGACATGTTGTGTCCTTTTCAGGGTGCTTTGTCCACCCTTTGTCCCCACCTGGCACTCAGCTCTCACCTGTGGCTCCCTGTAGCTGTTTGAATGTGACACCCCAGGCAACGGCTTCAACAAACCAGCTAAACCAGGTGAGGGTAGCTGACGGGTCTCAACCCTCAGTGAGATAGGGAGATATCTATCCCAGCATGTGAAGACAGAGTCCGGTGAATTGAATGGACAATACTAATGGAAGGTCCAATGGTCAAGTAGGCGGTCTCTGCAAGCATCGTGGAACACAAAGAGTAGAACAAGATACATAAGATGTCCTGGATATCCACTGCACCTAGTCCCATCTCCAGGTGTCTTGACTCTTGTCTTGCCCACTGGATCCAGATAGGAATTAGGAAGAGAGAGTGAGGCTGATGCTGCATAATGAACCTGGACAGGTGTCGAATCTGTCAGTAGGAGAGCATCTTGGGGATAGTGATCATAACTCTATCTCCTTTATGCTAGTTTTGAAAAGAGATAGGATCAGGCAAGATAGAAAAGTGTTTACCTAGAATAAGGGGAAATATGAAGACATCAGGCAAGAAATTAGATGAGCAAATTGGAAGGAGGTATTCTCGGGGAAAAGTACCAAAGTAAGGTGGCAGATTTTCAAGGCATGTTTGTCTGGAATTCTGCATGACAATGTTCTGATGAGACAGCGAGGTTGTGGTAGGTTACAGAAACCATCATGCACAAAAGTTGTAACAAACCTAGTCAAAAAGAAAAGGAAAGCATACAAAAGGTTCCGAGAGCTAGGTGATGTTAGGGATCTAGAGGAGTATACGGGTTGTAGGAAAGAACTTAAGAAGGAAATTAGGAGAGCCAGAAGGGGTCATGAGAAGGCCTTGACAGGTAAGATTAAGGAGAACCCTCAGGTGTTCTACAAATATGTGAAGAATAAAGGACGAGATGTGAAGGAATAGGACCTATAAAATGTGACGGTGGGAAAGTTTGTACAGAACAGTTAGAAATAGCAGAGGTGCTTAATGAATACTTTACCTCAGTATTCATGGTAGAAAAAGATTTGGGTGGTTGTACTGCAGGCTTGTGGTGGACTGAAAAGATTGAGTATGTGGACATTAAGAAAGAGGATGGTTTGAATAGCATCAAGTTAGATAAGTTGCCAGGACCAGATGGGATGTACCCCAGGTTACTGTGGGAGGCAAAGAGATTACAGAACCCCTGACGATGATCTTTGTGTCATCGATGGAGACAGGAGGTGTTCCGGAGGATTGTGAATGTGGTTCCTATATTCGAGCAAGGAAATAGGGATAGCCCAGGAAATTACAACTGTGTGAGTCTAACCTCAGTGATTGGTAAGTTGATGGAGAAGATTCTAAGGGACAGGGTTTATGAATATTTCAAGAAGTTTAGTATGATCAAAAGTAGTCAGCACGGCCTTGTCAAAGGCAGATCGTGCCTTACGAACCTGATTGAGTTCTTTGAAAATGTAACGAAACACATTGATGAAGGAAGAGCGGTAGGTTTATATGGACTTCAGCAAGGCATTTGATAAGGTCCCCATGCAAGACTTCTGGAGAAAGTGAGAGGGCATGGGATCTAAAGGGCTGTTATTTTGTTGGTCCAGAATTGACTTGCCTGCAAAAGGCAGAGAGTGGTTGTGGATGGAGGTCAGTCACTACTGGAGTGTCCCAGGGATCTATTCTGGAACCCCTGCTGTTTGTAATTTTCATAAATGACCTGGATAAGGAAGTGGAGGAATGGGTTGGTAAGTTTGCTGACAACACAATGTTGGTGTATTGTGGACGGTTTGGAGGGTTGTCTGAAATTGCACCATGACATTGATAAGATGCAAGACTAGGTGAAGTGGCAGATGGACTTCAGCCCAGATAAATGTGTAGTGGTCCATTTTGGCAGGTCAAATGGGATGAAGAAGTATAATAGAACATAGAACATTACAGCGCAGTACAGGCCCTTCGGCCCTCAATGTTGCGCCGACCAATGTAACCAATTTTATGACCCTCTAACCTAAACTATTCCAATGCTATCCATTTGCCTATCCACTGACCATTTGAATGCTCTTAAACCTGACGAGTCCACAACTGCTGCAGGCAGGGCATTCCACGCCCTTACTACCCTCTGAGTAAAGAACCCACCTCTAGCATCTGTCCTATAACTACCACCCCTTAATTTAAAGCTATGTCCCCTCATGTTATCCATCTCCATTCGAGGAAAAAACAAAGAACAAAACAGCACGGGAAACAGACCCTTCAGCCCAACGAGCCCGCGCTGCCACCCCAATGTTCCCACCTCTACCCACGATCCCTGTCCATGTATATAGATCTATGGATTAAAAACAAAATTTGAGACAATTTAGGGAGAATTTGTTTTGCCAATTAGCCTAAGAGCACATCTTTGGGATGTGGGAGAAAACCGGAGCACCCGGAGAAAACCCACGCAAACACGGGGAGAATGTGCAAACTCCCACAGACACAGGCCCCAAATTCATGTATCTACACAGCACAGCGATAGTCACTGAGCTGTCCTGTTGCCCATCAAATGGTCCAGGTCAAGCGTACACTAACGACGTGAAGCACTAGGATACTCTCGAAAAAGATCCAAGAGTAGCCCTCTCACGACCCATCACGTGTATGCCCCTCGTTAGACAACAAGGTGGACCAAAGCACCTGCAGGATGATAACAAGTACATCAATATCATCATCTATTTACACACTTCCCTGGGACTTCCAAGGCTCATGATCCCTATTTTAAATCAGTTTTCTATACCCCTCCAGTCCCAAAAGCTCTCACTATCCACCCTATCTAACCCTCTGATCATCTTAGATGTCTCAATTAGATCACCTTTTAGCCTTCTTCTCTCTAATGAAAATAACCTCAAGTCCCTTAGTCTTTCCTCATAAGACCTGCCCTCCATACCAGGCAACATCCTGGTAAACCTCCTCTGTATTCTTTCCAATGCCTCCACATCTTTCTTATAATGTGGCGACCAAAACTGTGTACAGTACTCCAAGTGCAGCCGCACCAGAGTTTTGTACAGTTGCAACATGATGTCTCAGCTCCGAAATTCAATCCCTCTACCAATAAATGCTAACACACTGTATGCCTTCTTAACAACCTTATCAACTCGAGTACCAACTTTCAGAGATCTATGCACCTGTACACCGAGATCTCTCTGCTCATCTACACTACTAAGAGTCCTACCATTAGCCCTATATTCTGCACACATATTATTCCTACCAAAGTGAATCACCTCACACTTTTCCACATTAAACTCCATTTGCCACTTCTTGGCCCAGCTCTGCAACTTATCTACATCCCTCTGCAAACTGTAACATCCATCCTCACTGTTTACAACTCCTCCGACTTTGGTGTCATCAGCAAATTTACTAATCCATCCCTCTACACCCTCATCCAGGTCATTTATAAAAATGACAAACAGCAGTGGCCCCAAAACAGATCCCTGAGGTACAGCACTAGTAACTGAACTCCAGGTTGAATATATCCCATCAACCACCACCCTCTGTCTTCTATCAGCTAGCCAATTCCTAATCCAAATTGCTAAATCTCCCTCAATCCCATACATCTGCATTTTCTGCAGTAGTCTTCCATTTGCTACCTGCCAACTTGAAAAAGCCCCATTAATGCCCATTTTTTATCCATTGAATCATCCTCTATCCTTGTCAATTAACGTTTTGAGTGGCACCTTGTCAAATGCCTTTTTGAAATCCAGGTATTCTACATCTACTGGTTTCCCTTCATTTACCTACTAGTTACATCCTCAAAGCAACTCTAAAAAAATTGTCAAATAAGATTTTCTTTTAGTGAAGAGTTTTGTGAGAGTTTTAAGGAATTCTCAGAATTTATGGTTTAGGCAGGTGAAAGTACAGTCACTAATGATTTGATTTATTATTGACATATGTATTAGAATACAGTGAAAAGCATTGTTTCTTGCGCACTGTACAAAGTATATCATTTATAGAGAAGGAAACAAGGGTGCAGAATGTAGTGTTACAGTCAAAGCGAGGGTGTAGAAAAAGATCAACTTAATGCAAGTTAAGTCCATTCAAAAGTCTGACAGCAGCAGGGAAGAAGCTGTTCTTGAGTCGGTCGGTACGGGACCTCAGACTTTTGTGACTTTTTCCTGATGGAAGAAAGTGGAAGAGAGAATGTCTGGGGTGTGTGGGGTCCTTGATGATGCTGGCTTGCCAAGGCCATGGGAAGTGTAGACAGAGTCAATGGATGAAAGACTGGTTTATGTGATGGATTGGGCTACATTCACAACCTTTTGTAGTTCCTTGCTGTCTTGTGCAGAGCAGGAGCCCATACCAACTTGTGATACAACCAGAAAGAATGCTTTTTCTGGTGCATCTGTAAAAGTTGGTGAGAGTTATAACTGACATGCCAAATTTCTTTAGTCTTGTGAGAAAATAGAGGCGTTGGTGGAATTTCTTAACTATAGTATCAGCATGGAGGATACCAGGACATGTTGTTGGTGATGTGGATGCTAAAAACTTGAAACTCTTGATTCTTTCTACTTTGACCCCATTGATGTAGACAGGGGTATGTTCTCCTTTATGCTTCCTGAAGTTGATGACAATCTCTTTTGTTTTAGTGAAATTGAAGGAGAGATTAATGTTGCTGCACCAGTTCATTAGATTCTCTATCGCATTCCTGCACTCTGTCTTGTGATTGTTGAGATCTGATCCACTATGGTGGTGTCACACTCTGGCACCCACTTGGGTGCAGGAGGGAAAATTTAGTAGGACCAATTCATCTAATCAGCACATTTTCGGATTGTGGGGGAAAACAACTCGTGGGCTGAAGGGCCTGTTTGTGCTGTATTGTTCTATGTTTTAAAACTGGAGCATCCAGAGGAAACCCACACAGACACAGGGAGAATGTGCAAACTCCACACAGACAGTGACCCAAGCCAGGAATCAAGCCCAGGTCATTGGCAATTTGCGGTAGCAGTGCTAACCACTTGTGCCACTGTGTTGCCCCCGAGGATGATAATTGTTAAATCAAGGTAATAATGGATTGGGAGTCAATATATATCAGTAAGCAGATGGGTGATGATGAACAGGTATCCTGGGTTTAGTTGATTATAGTAGATGAACATGTTGGATTTTTTGGTTTTATCTTCACTTCAATTTTCCAATGAACTGATTGGACAGGTAAGAACTGCATTACACCGGCTCAACTGTCTTATTTGCCTGGTATATATGCTGCTGAAGGTTCTTATGAATGGAATAAACTGTGAATGATCTAATCCATACACATGGCACAATGACACAAGTGTGTGCACACACTTTCATAAATACACATGCATTCATACTGCCAAGTTTTGTCTTGCAGTAACTAATCTAACTCTTCTTTCTGTTAGTAGCTGTTGTTCACTCTAAAAAGGAGACATCCTCAAGATTCAGGCCCACTGATAACCAGGGCTGGCTGCGACTATTGGAATATCTACCTATGGATTATTTGGATTAATTGATGGAGAGATAAGCATGCATGTCATGTGATAGCAGAGTCATTAGATCATTTGGGAGACCAATGATCCTAATTGAACTTTGAGATCAAAAAGTCAATTTAAATGACTGAGAATCTACAAATAAAAGGAAATGTGTTCTGATGATTTGAAATGTGAATTGGTACAAAAAGTCATTGTCTCAAACTTTTCCTAATTCATCATATTTTATTTGGATTTTCCATCAAATATTTTTGAACTATTATTCTAGTGTTGTTAAATATGACAGACAATCACTTGTGGAAATTATGACTAATGCAGCCTAACCTCAAGATGTTGGTGTCATTACACTGACCTGCATTTTACCAACTACATTGCACAGATTTATATTCTAACTGACTTAAAAATAATTCTAGTATTGGAAAATGAATTGGTCTATTGCTGCTCACGTTGATCCCTGTATGATACACATCAAGTCCTTCAATAATGAATCAAACCCAAGAGACACAATTGAACATAGTAAAGATTCTCCCAATCAACAGTATCTGTTGATTGGGTCCAAGCAGCAGGAACCAGGTTATGTAACAATTCCAGTCACTGTATTTTATGTTTTACTTTTTCTCTTTGGTGTATTTGCAAATGGTTTGAGCATTCTGACACTACTGAAGAATGGACGGATGAAGGTCAGTGCTATTCGCTTCTACCTCCTCAGCCTAGCACTGGCTGATCTGCTGCTTTTATTGACAATACCAGTGACTGTGTACAGATATTACTGGCAGTACTACCCTTGGTTGCTTAGTAACCCTCTCTGTAAACTCTACTTCATGGTCCGACAGATCTACTGTGCTACAACCAGCTGGACTATCCTTGCTTTCACTGCTGAGCGTTATATTGCCATTTGTCATCCAATGTGGTCAATCACTAGCCTACGCCAATCTCGAATGGTTTATTTATTAGCAGTGATCTGGGTCTTGTCAACCATCTCATCTGTACCATTTGCCATTGTTTACGGACAATCAGCTGCCTGTATCCTGGACTATACTGCCACATCACAGGACAACTCTGTCTTCTACTCCACTGTGTGTGAAATGTTTGAACAAGAACCATTTACCATCTACAAGACTGTGATCCAAATGAGAAGCATCCTATGTTTCTTAGTTCCACTCATCATGATCATCATCTTTCATCTGTTAATAGTTCGACATTTAAGTATGAATAGTCGGCAGCGGGAGGAGATGGGATTAACACATCCATGGAGTGGTCAATGCTCAACCCCCATCACCTGTCCTGGAAATCTACCTGGAACAGAAAGGAAGGCCCTTCAGTTAATGGGTGAGTAAATATTCTCATTATGACCCTTTGCAGGACAAACTTCTTTCATCGTGTAATAAGTAAGGTAACCTTGTGACATGGATCAGTGTTTGGCAGGATAGAGACAAGGATTGGGATAATGGCAGGATCTTTACTGGGAGCCTTACCTTTCCACATTCTGGGGGGCAATTAGGAATCAACAATAAATGGCAGCCTTGTCCACATATCAAAAATGAAAAAAAATTAACCCATAGTCATCAACAACTTAGATGAAGGAATAAACTTATACATTCAAATGTAAGTTGATAGGGATTCAGGACCGGCACATTCTTGTAAGGATGAAGGGATGAAGAGTTCATGAAGAGGTCATGTTTGACTAATTTGGTGGAATTCTTTGAGAACATTACATATGTAGTGGACAATGGGGAATCTGTGGATGTGGTGTATCTGGATTTCCAGAAGGCATTTGACAACATGCTGCACTAAAGACTGCTACATAAGATAAAGATGCACGGTGTTATGGATAATGTATTAGCGTGGATAGAGGATTGGTTAACTAACAGAAAGCAAAGAGTCAGGTTAAATGGGTGTTTTTCCAGTTGGCGATCAACGACTAGCGATATGCCTCGGGGATCAGTGTTGGGACCACAATTATTTGCAACTTACATAGATGATTTGGAGTTGGGGACCAAATGTAGTGTGTCAAAATTCGCAGGTGACACTGAGATGAGTGGCAGACCAAAGTGTGCAGAGGATGCTGAAAGTCTGCAAAGATATATAGATAGTCTAAATGAATGGGTGTGGGTCTGGAAGATGGAGTACAATGTGAGTTCATCCATGTTGGTAGGAATAACAGCAAAATGGAATATTATTTAAATGGTAAAAAATTACAGCATGCTGCAGTGCAGAGGGACCTGGGTGTCCTTGAGCAGAAATCTTAAGGAGTTGGTTTGTAGGTGCAGCAAGTAATTAAGAAGGCAAATAGAATTTTGTCCTTCATTGCTAAAGGGCTGGAGTTTAAAATCAGCGAGGTTATGTTGCAGCTGGATAAGGTGCTGGTGAGGCCACACCTGGAGTTACTGTGTACAGTTTTGGTCTCCTTACTTGAGAAAGGATTTACTGGCACTGGAGGGGGTGCAGAGGAGAATCATGAGGTTGTTCCCGGATTGAGAGAGTTGGCTTATGAGGAGATACAGAGTAGGGGCTACATTCATTGGAATTCAGAAGAATGAGGGAAGATCTTATAGGAACATATAAGATTATAAAGGGAAGCAGGGAAGTTGTTTCCACTGGCAGGTGAATCTAGAACTAGGAGGATGGCCTCAAAATATAGGGAAGCAGATTGAGGAGGAAGCTCTTCACACAAAGGGTTAAGAATCTGTGGAATTCCCTGCCCAGTGAAGCAGTTGCGGCTCCCTCATTGAATGTTTTTAAGGCAAAGACAGATACATTTTTGAACAGTAACGGAATTAAGGATAATGGTGGATAAATGGAGCTGAGTCCACAAAAAAGATCAACCATGATCTTATTGAATGACAGAGCAAGCTTGAGGAGCCAGATGGCCTACTCCTACTCCTAGTTCTTATGTTCTTATGAAGGATAAGTATGGCAAGTTTTGGGAATCTTGGATAACAAGAGATATTGTGAGCCTACTGAAAAAGAAAAAAGAAGTTTTGTCAAAACTAGAAGGCTGGGAACACATGACGCAAGTGTGAAATACATGGAAGGTTGAAAGAAACTTAAGCAGGAGTAAGAAGGGCTAAAGGGGTCACGGAAAAGTGCTGGCCAGCAGGATTAAGGAAACTCCCAAAGCTTTTTATACATATATAAAGAGGAAGAGGATAGCTAGGGAGAAGGTTGGCCCACTCAAGGACAAGAAAGGGAACCTATGTGTGAAGCCAGATGAAATGTGTGAGTATTAAATGTGTACTTTGCATCAGTATTCACCAAAGAGAAGGACTTGGTGGATGATAAATCTGGGAAAAGGTGTGTAGATAGTTTGAGTCATGTTGAGATCAAAAAGGAGGTGTGCCGCAGGGCTCGGCACTGGGACCTTTCCTATTTGTAATATACATAAATGACTTGGAAGAGGGAGGAAGTGGAGTGATCAGGAAGTTTGCAGACGATACAAAGATGGCTGGACTTGCGGATAGTGAGGAGCATTGTCAGGCGATGCAGCAGGATATAGATAGGCTGGTAGTTTGGGCAGACAGATGGAATTCAATCCTGATAAATGTGAGGTGATGCATTTCGGGAGAAAGAATGTAGCAGGGAGGTATATGATAAAGGGTAGACCTATTAAGAGTATAGAAATGCAGAGGGACCTGGGGGTGCAGGTGAACAAGTCTCTGAAGGTGGCAGAGCAAGTGGAGAAGGTTGTGAAGAAAGCATATAGTATGTTAGCCTTTATAGGAAGGGGTATAGAGTACAAGAGCTGGCCTTTAATGTTGCAGTTGTATAAAACGTTGGTTAGACCTCATTTGGAATACTGCGTCCAGTTCTGGTCGCCTTACTACCGGAAGGACGTGGAGACTCTGGAGAGAGTGCAGAGGAGGTTTACCAGGATGCTGCCTGGTATGAAAGGTCTGAGTTACGAGGAGAGGTTAGGCAAATTGGGACTGTTTTCCTTAGAAAGATGTAGACTTAGAGGAGATCTAATAGAGGTATACAAGATTATGAGGGGTATAGATAGAGTAAACAGAGTTAACCTTTTTCCTAGGATGGACTTGAATAGCACAAGGGGTCACAGGCTTAGGGTGAGGGGAGTAAGGTATAATTTAAACGCTAGAGGGAGTTTTTTCACACAGAGGGTGGTGGGGGTATGAAATGCGCTGCCAAGTAAAGTGGTGGAGGCAGGTACTCTGGAGGTATTTAAGAAATACTTAGATGGGCACATGAACAGAATGGGAATAGAGGGGTATAGAAAACTGATTTAAAATAGGGATCATGAGCCTTGGGAGTCCCTGAAAAGTGTCTAAATAGACGATGATATTGATGTACTTGTTTTTATCCTACAGGTGCTTTGGTCCACCTTGTTATCTAACAAGGAGCATACACGTGATGGGTCATGAGAGGGCTACTCTTGGATTTTTTTCAAGAGTATCCTAGTGCTTCACATCATTAGTGTACGCTTGACCTGGACCATTTGATGGGCAACACGACAGCTCAGTGACTATCGCTGTGCTGTGCAGATACATGGATTTGGGCCTGTGTCTGTGGGAGTTTGCGCATTCTCCCCGTGCTTGCGTGGTTTTTCTCCGGGTGCTCCGGTTTCCTCCCACATCCCAAAGATGTGCTCTTAGGCTAATTGGCAAAACAAATTCTCCCTAAATTGTCTCAATTTAGGTTTTTAATCCATAGATCTATAAACATAGACAGGGATCACAGGTAGAGGTGGGAACATCGGGGTGGCGGCGCGGGCTCGTTGGGCCAAAGTGCCTGTTTTCCGTGCTGTTTTGTTTTTTGTTCTTTGAGGTATTGGGGTTCTTGAGAAACGTTAAGTTACACAAGTTCCCAGGTCCTGATGGGTTATACCCCAGAATACTGAGAAAGGAAATTGCTAGGGCCTTGAGAGAAAACCTTGTATCCTCGCTGACTACAGGGGAGGTCCCAGAGGATTGGAGAATAGTCAATGTTGTTCCTTTGTTTAAAAAGGGTACCAAGAATAATCCAGTTAATTACAAGCCAGTGAGCCTTACATCAGTGGTAGGGAAATTATTGGAGAGGATTCTTCAAATAGGGTATTTCTACTTGGAAATAAGTGGACGTTTAGTGAGGGGCAACATGATTTTTGAAGGGGAAGTCATATCTCACAAACTTGATTGAGTTTTTCGAGGAAGTGACGATGGTGATTGATGAGGATAGGGCAGTGGATATTGTCTACATGGAAATCAGTAACGCCTTTGATAAGGTTCCTCATGGCACATTGGTACAGAAGATGAAGTTGCATATGATCAGAGGTGAGCTGGCAAGGTGGATACAAAACTGGCTCAGTCAAAGAAGGTAGAGAAGAAGACAAAGAGTGGAGAGCTGTGATAAGTGGCATTTCTCAGGGATCAGTGCTGGGACCTTTGCTGTTTATAACATATACAAATTATTTGCAAGAAAATGTAACGGTCTGATTAATAAGTTTGCGGGTGACATAAAGGTTGGAGGATTTGCAGATAGCGATGAAGACCATCAGAGGATACAGCATAGAACGTAGAACATAGAACATAGAACATAGAACATAGAACATAGAACATTGCAGCGCAGAACAGGCCCTTCGGCCTTCGATGTTGCGCCGACCAATTAAGAAAATGCAGTGACCCTCTAACCTAAACCATTCCCTTTTTGTCCATAAACTTATCTACTAACCTCTTCAACGCCACCAAACTTGGCGCATCTACAACTGCAGCAGGCAGGGCATTCCATACCCTTACCACCCTTTGGGTAAAGAACCTGCCTCTGATATCCGTCCTATAACTATCACCCCTTAATTTAAAGCTGTGTCCCCTCGTGCTAGCTTTTTCCATCCTAGGAAAAAGGCTATCACTGTCCACCCTATCTAAACCTCTAATCATCTTATATGTTTCAATCAGGTCCCCTCTTAGCCGCCTCCTTTCTAACGAAAACAACCTCAAATCCCTCAGCCTCTCTTCATAAGACCTGCCCTCCATACCAGGCAACATCCTGGTAAACCTCCTCTGTACCCTCTCCAATGCCTCCACATCTTTCTTATAATGTGGGGACCAGAACTGCACACAATACTCCAAGTGCGGCCGCACTAGAGTTTTGTACAGTTGCAACATGACGTTGCGGCTCCGAAATTCAATCCCTCTACCAATAAAAGCCAAGACTCCATATGCCTTCCTAACAACCTTCTCGACCTGACTGCCTACTTTCAGGGATCTACGCACATACACACCAAGATCCCTCTGTTCATCTAGACTACTAAGAATCCTACCATTTGCCCTATACTCTACACATTTATTATTTCTGCCATAGTGCATTACCTCACACTTTTCCACATTAAACTCCATTTGCCACCTCTCGGCCCAGCTCTGCAACTTGTCCAAGTCCCTCTGCAAACTATAACACCCCTCTTCACTATCTACCACTCCACCGACTTTAGTGTCATCTGCAAATTTACTAATCCATCCTTCAATACCCTCATCCAGATCATTTATAAAAATTACAAACAGCAGGGCCCCAAAACAGACCCCTGAGGTACACCACTTGTCACCGAACTCCAAGATGAATATCTCCCATCAACCACCACCCTCTGTCTTCTACCTGCTAGCCAATTCCTAACCCAATTAGCTAAATCACTCTCTATCCCATATATCTGCATTTTCTGTAGAAGTCTTCCATGGGCCACCTTATCAAACGCCTTACTAAAGTCCATATATACCACATGAACCGCCTTACCCCCATCCACCTCCTTAGTCACTTTTTCAAAAAACTCAATGAGGTTAGTAAGGCACGACCTACCCTTCACAAAACCATGCTGACTATCTCCAATCAATTCATTACTCTCTAAATAACTATAAATCCTATCCCTAATTTGAATTTTAAATCCCTAATTTAACTAATCCCTAGTTTGGAGGGGCGTTGCTTTTTATATTGGTCGGCGCAACATCGAAGGCCGAAGGGCCTGTTCTGTGCTGTAATGTTCTATGTTCTATGTTCTATGTTCTAATTATTCTCTCCAACACTTTGCCCACCACAGAAGTAAGACTCACTGGCCTATAATTCCCTGGAAGGTCTCTCTTCCCCTTCTTGAACAACGGGACCACATTCGCTATCCTCCAGTCCTCCGGAACCACACCCGTAACCAACGAGGACCTGAAGATCAGAGCCAGAGGCTCTGCAATCTCCTCTCTTGCCTCCCAGAGAATCCTAGGGTAAATCCCGTCCGGCCCAGGGGACTTATCCAACTTCAAACCCTCGAGAATATCTAGCACATCCTCCCTATCTACTTCGATACCTTCCAGTTTGCTACCCTGTACCTCAGTGTTCTCCATAACTACATTTACATCACCCTGCGTGAATACCGAAGAGAAATATTTATTCAGTGCCTCTCCAATCTCTTCAGGCTCCACGCACAACTTCCCACTGCTGTCTATGACTGGCCCTAATCTTGTCCTAACCAATCTTCTATTCTTAACATATCTAAAGAAAGCTTTAGGATTCTCCTTAATCCTATCAGCCAAAGTCTTCTCGTGTCCTCTCTTAGCTCTCCTCAATTCACTCTTTAGCTCCCTCCTGGCTAATCTATAGCTATCCATTGCACTAACCGAGCCTTCAAGCCTCATCCTGACATAAGCCTCCTTTTTCCTTTTAACCAGCAAATCAACTTTTTTCGTACACCAAGGTTCTCTTACTCGACCATTTCCTCCTTGCCTGACAGGGACATACTTATCAAGGACTCGCAGCAGCTGCTCCTTGAATAAGCTCCACATTCCAGATGTTCCCAGTCCCTGTAGTTTCCTAGTCCAATCTATGCACCCTAATTCTCTCCTGATGGCCTCATAATTACCCTTCCCCCAGCTATAACTACTGCCCCCAGCTTCATGCCTATCCCTATCCATCACTAAGGTGAACGTAACCGAATTGTGGTCACTATCACCAAAATGTTCACTAACTTCCAAGCCTAACACCTGGTCTGGCTCATTGCCCAGCACCAAATCCAATGTAGCCTCACCTCTAGTTGGCCTATCTACATACTGAGTCAAAAAACCTTCCTGCACACTTTGTACGAAAACTGACCCCTCTAACGAGCTAGAGCTATAGCTATTCCAATCAATATTAGTAAAGTTAAAGTCCCCCATAACAATTACCCTATTACTTTCACTCCTGACCAGAATTGACTTTGCAATCCTTTCCTCTACCTCTCTAGAACTTTTAGGAGGTCTATAAAAGACTCCCAACAGGGTGACCTCTCCTCTCCTGTTTCTAATCTCAGCCCATACTACCTCAACAGACAAGTCCTCATCAAACTTCTTTTCTGTCACTGTGATACAGTCTTTGACTAATAATGCCACTCCTCCCCCCCTTCTACCTCCTTCTCTACTCCGACTAAAGCATTTGAACCCCGGAACCTGCAACATCCATTCTTGTCCCTGCTCTACCCAAGTCTCTGAAATGGCCACAACATCGAAGTTCCAGGTACTGGTCCAAGCTGCAAGTTCCTCCCCCTTATTGCGAATACTCCTTGCATTAAAGTATACGCATTTCAAACCATGCCCTACCCCACCCGTACGCTGCTGTGTTTTATGGCTTTCCTCTATGACCCCTTACTCTCATCCCTCTTAGCACCCCAACTATTCAGGATCCCACAATGGGACCACATTCGCACTTTACCGTAACCAACGACGACCTGAAGATCAGAGCCAGAGGCTCTGCATTGCCTCTCTTGCCTCCCAGAGAATCCTAGGGTAAATCCCGTCCGGCCCAGGGGACTTATCTAACTTCAAACCCTCAAGAATATCTAGCACATCCTCCTATCTACTTCAATACTTTCCAGTTTGCAACCCTGTATCCCAGTGTTCTCCACAACTACATTTACATCACCCTGCGTGAATACCGAAGAGAAATATTTATTCAGTGCCTCTCCAATCTCTTCAGGCTCCACGCACAACTTCCCACTGCTGTCTATGACTGGCCCTAATCTTGCCCTAACCAATCTTCTATTCTTAACATATCTAAAGAAAGCTTTAGGATTCTCCTTAATCCCATCAGCCAAAATAGGATTAAAAAACTTTTTAAACTTTTAAACCCAGAAGGTGTTGTAAAGCACCTTGGGTAGT